>CABHPR010119902.1:32311-45250 GCA_902168415.1 Peromyscus melanophrys
TGTGTGTGTGTGTGTGTGTGTGTGTGTGTGTGTGTGTGTGTGTGTGTCCTACCTTTGTTTCTGTTGTGGTGGTGAAATACTCCGAGAGAAAGCAGTTTAGGAAAGGGAGGGTTTATTTTAACTTATGGGTCTAGGCTACAGTTCATCACTACAGGTAAATCCACAGCAGCAGGAGCTAGAGATAGCTAGTCACATCACCTCCACCACCAAGAGAAATCTAGTATCCATGCTTAGTGCTCAGCTAGCTGTCCACTTTTAGGTTGGGTCTTCTCACACCACATAAGACAATCAAGACAATCCCGCAGAGATGTCCACAGGTCAGCCTGATCTAGACAGTTCCTCCTTGAGACTCTCTTCCCAGACGATTCTAGGTTGTGCCAAGATGACCGTTAAAGCCACCTATCCCAGGAGACGTCCTAAAACATCTCAGCCAAAGCAAACTATTTTCCTTTCTCCATTTCAGATCTTGTTGTTGGCTTCAAGAGCAGCGAGGCTTCAGACGCTGTGGAAATTGGCCTCTGAAGCTGTACTGAGTGAGCCAAGGAAGAAAAGTAGACGGAGGAGGAACAGTTGGATGTGTCTTCAGCGGGGCTGATGAAGCATCATCCCACACTGTGACTAGGATGAGTGATCTTCCCACACAAAAGAGGAAACGAAAATTCGAAAATGCCAGAAAGTGGTAGAGAAAGTAGGCTGTCTCCCTCACAGGCCTGGGGTCTCGCCAGGAGCAGTGCCCTAGTCCTGAGGCATGATAGCACATTCACGGCTGTGACAGCCATGGCAAATGGGCCTTCTCGGAAACTCCATGCTGACAGCCACAAGTTCCGGGCTAGCTCTCCTCTGGATCCAGAGGAAACATCTCTCTCTGTATTTCCAGTGGTCACTGCAGACCAGCGGTGACTATTTTTCTTTTGGTGAGTTCTCCAGTCTTCAAGCACAGGCTACCTGCTTCTCATCCATACCACCGGGCTGGATTTCAGAGTTGGTATCTGAGGCAGGAGCCCTCCTCCTGCGCTGTCTACCAGTGCCAAAACAATCAGATTAATTCTGGTACCAGCCTGTCAAGCTGGCCAGCCCAGTAAGTCTTGGAGGTATATCTAGATGCTCAGGTTGGCTCATTTTGTTTTCTCTCTCTGGGGTGACCTCTGGATTCTTGCCAGGGGGCTCTAATGGCTGTCACCAGATAACACCACACGGGGGTTTTATAAGCTGACATTTCCTGTTGCTAGCTTCCATTTCTAAAGGCCAAACCAAACATGGTTTGGACTCTTTGGATCGCAGACTGTTTCTGTCTTTCACTCTTCCTCCTCCTGATCCAGCCCTTGGGTCCCCTCACCTCTGCCTTTCCATTCAGCTTGTGCAGAAGTGCAGGGCTAGGGTGAGAAAGAGGTTACTGCCTTCCACCAGACAGATTTACTAAGAACCCCCTTGGGAAACTGAGGCAGCTGGTGGTGTGGTGCTGGCATTGTTCTAAGACCCATAGCGGAAGGCCTGGCTGGAATGCTTCCTGTGGAATGCCAGAAGTGTTAGCTAGAAGCTCAAAGCGTTCCTGTTCCCAGCTCTGGTTCCTGTCGGCTCAAACAGCTCAACACATCACTGAAGTTAATAAAGCAAAAGTTAGGAGAAGGAACCAGGAAAGACAATTGCCAGATTGATGGGCCCAAGGCTGTGTAATGTTTCTCATTAGGATGTTGTGGTCGCCACATGGCTGCACCAAGGAATGACAGCCCCATAGAGAAAGTATCAGGATCCTTGGAAGTGTGAGCTACTCCCACTGGCAAAGCTGCGGAGTAGCCAGGCTAGCGGCTCCCCTTCTCTAGAGCAGGTGAATGAATGGAGCTCTGGGCTGAGCAAGGCAAGGCTCTACTTGTCTGTAGTAGCCCTGACCTCCTGCTCTCAACGTCACAGAAAAGGGTGAAGGTCATGGCTAACTTGGGAGAGCGCTCACTCTGCATGCCTGCCTGGAACCTGTCTCCAGTACTGTGTAAACCAGGAATGGTGGTGCACACCTTTAACAGCAGCACTCCAGAGGTGGAGGGCCAAGGGTCAGCAGTTCAAGGTCATCTTCAGTCACATAGTACCTTCATTGCCATCCTGGGCTACAGGAGGTCCTGTCTCAGTAAAATAAAATAAGATAGATTTTTTTTTTTAAAAAATCAACCACAGGAAGGTGCTGCATTGCCTGGATAATGTCCCCAGCTCCTCCAAGGCATGTGGCCTCTACATAAATGTGTCGGCATGTGTGCCCTTTGCCAGCATCGTTCTGACTGGCCCCTTCCTTGGGGGACTCTCAGTTTTCTCGAATTTATATTAAACTTGAATTGCTCAAAACCAGTTGATTTTTAGTCTTGTCAGGTCCACAAAATTAGCATCCCACTGCAGAAAGAACAGAAGAAAATATGAATGCATTCTAGATGTCCAGAATGAGCGCTGAAACAGCCCTCTCATTGACTAAGAATAGGGTGTGGGCTTTGAAGAGAAAGATAAGGGGCAGTTTAAGGCTATGTTGAGTTTGCAAAACTTGTGGACGGCGTACCGGGAGTTCTGTGGTCGTTTGTGTTTGAAATAACAACCTATATTGTGACTTCTTCTAGTTTCTGTCCCCCTTAATATTGTTAAATGAACATGGATAAAGTCAGTGTTAAGACTAAAGAAACAATAAAATATCCACTCCTCTAGCCACTGATAGGGAGGATGTGAAATGATGGAGCTCACTGCTAGGGGTCACTGCTTAGCTGTCACTCTTAGGGCTTTGCCCAAGCCTTCTCTGACTTCCTCTGTGGTTCCTGATAGGGATCAGCCACTAAGGCTGGGGCCTGACAGCGTTGGAGGCTCAATGATTAGCATACCCTGGTTGTCTTCATGTCCTAGGGGACATTGGTCAATCTGCACTGCCTGGATAATGTCCCTTGCTCTTCTAAGGCCAGTGGCCTCTGAATGAACGTGACTCCACATGGCTTTTGCCAACATTGTCTGACCATCCCCATTCTCGAGGGAGTCTCAGTTGTCTCAAATCTGTGTAGACCTTGAAGCTTCCTTGCCTGCATGGCACTCTTGTGTCGCTCCCTGCCCACGACACAAACCCCATGTTGACTGATTAATTTCTTTACCAGAGACATGTTTCATTAATGACTTCTGTTTCTTGCCATTTAAGTGTGTTATTCCATCTAAACCAACACAAACCCTGTCACAGCCTTGACTGTTATTGGCACATGAGCAAAGCCAGAGCTGATGAGCTCTGGATCTTTCTACAACAACCATCATCTTCAAAAGAAAGCAAGTGACCTGGGAAATCTCAGAGACACAAATTACTCCCTGTAACAAAAACAAGTATCATCCCAATACACGGAAAGTCACAATGAAGGAGGAAAGGGGGTTCTAAATAATGTGTGTACCCCTACAAAGGGATATTGGGGTGAATAAGACATCAAACCATAACATGTGTGGAAGCTCCAAAACACTCAACAGAATAATGCTCAATTCTCCTTTTATTTCAAACATGGTTGCCCCATCCCACCCCACCACATGGGATGCTAAGGTTAGTGTCTTGGGCAGGGAGTGACATGAGCGTCCCATGCAGGCAAGGCCTGTCTGCAAGATATTCAGAGAGATGTACCTGAGGAGCAAAGACTCATCTTACTGGCTGTACCATCTTGGATCCAGGGCTGAATAAAAACAGCGAGTAAAGCTGGGCGGTGGTGGCGCATGCCTTTAATCCCAGCACTCGGGAGGCAGAGGCAGGTGGATCTCTGTGAGTTCGAGGCCAGCCTGGTCTCCAAAGCAAGTTCCAGGAAAGGCGCAAAACTACACAGAGAAACCCTGTCTCGAAACCACCCCCCCCCAAAAAAAAATAAACCAGCGAGTGATTTAAGTACCGGCATGCCATGCTTTCTGGTTCTGAACAGGGACCAAAACATCCCTACCACAATGGGCTGTATCCTTCTAAAACCAAGAGCAGCCTGAGGGCTTCTTCCCTTAAGTGGATTTCTCAGTCATCTTGTTACAGCAACTACTACTACACTTAGCTCGAACCCTGTTCGTTGAACGGTCTGAACTTCCTTTGGGATCCATCCTTTCTTCCCCAGCTCCTGCTAATGCTCAGTTTGCAACTTCCTTTATCACTTCTTTATCGTAAGTGGTGGCCTCAGTTCCTAACTGAGCTGTCTGGTGTAGTCTCCCTGTGCTGCCTGGATGTTCCCAGCCAGTACTCCTGCTCTATGTAAAGCAGTGTGGACTCTATGTCTCCAGCCCCTCAAAGACTCTTTACTATCTTTATTGATTATCTAACACAGTCACACGATAGCTACTTCCATGCTTAATAAATATGTCAAGACATTATTCATTGTTTGGTATGAGCTAAATAAATACCCAAGATAGAGAAAAGCTTTCACTTTAAGAAAGTATTGATGATTTAGATTACATTAAAATGAATTATGTCCATTTTTCAGAAAACGACTTTCATAGAGTCAGTCAGCAACCACATCAAGGAAGGATGTAGCAGAAATCTTAGATGGTCTTATTAATAAAATCAAACCTGAGCCGGCTATTGGGGTGAACGCTGGAAGGTCAGAGAGACAGAATAAGCCACAGCTTCCTCACCTTGTCAGTTCCTCGGCTGGTCTTGTTTCCTCAGACTGGAGGCCTCTGAGTCCTCATCCAGAATGGGTCTCAGCTGCACTGCTGCTAGAAGCCTGAAAGCTTAACCAGGCCTAATGCTTCTCCAGGCCAAATGCCTTGAGTTTCTGGTCCTCACGCCTTATATATCTTTCTGCTTTCTACCACCACTCCCTGGGATTGAAGGTTTGCTTTCTGGGATTAAAGGCGTCACCATGCTTGGCTGTATCCTTGAACACATGGATTTCTGCCTCTGGAATGCTAGGATTAAAGGCGTGTGCTACCACTGCCTAACCTCTATGTTTAATATTGTGGCTGTTCCGTCTCTGACCCCAGATAAATTTATTAAGGTACACAATATTTTGGGGAACACAATACTACCACAGAAGGAGGTGCTTATAACTCCTAGCTCTGTCAAAGGACTCATTTACATTTTAGGAAAGTCTCCAGACGTTCATGTTAAGAGGCAGACAGCCTAATAAAAACAGGCAAATGACCAAGGAGCCTGTGTAACAGATGCGAAAGCAATGGCTAAAATGTGCAGGAAAAGGAGCTAAAAGGAAAATCACAAGCAAGTACTGCCTGCTATACTTAGAACCCCAGTCAATAACTGGGAACATGGGGAAGACCCCCCCCACACACACACACACATACTGTTGGTGCTTTTACATTATTCAAGGCAGAATCCCTACTCCGACTCCATGCATGCCTTAGTGGGCAGCCATATAAAAACAGGTCTCCAACGACAAGTCTGTCCATCAACGGTAGCCTGGGTGAGCCCACTGTTGGACTGTGCTCAGCAATGAGAAAGCAGCAGCAGTCCAGTCTCCGAATCTCAGTATTTTGAGGGTCAAGGAATAAAGGCAGATGCAGAGAGCTCACGTGCCGTGATTTCCCTGTGCACTTCTAAAACTGGATAAAAGTAATGTATCGTGCGAAAGAGAGGCATGTGCTTCCTCCTGAAAACAAGGTGAGCCAGAAAAAGCAGGGAAAAAATGTTTCTAGAGTGCTGAAAATTCTGTGTTTCTGTCTTGGCTTTTGGCTTGGGAGTGAGTGTTCTCTTTTAAAAGCTCCTCAAGCTTCACATCCGTGACTGCGTTTAGTTCTATCTTTGTATTTTCTTTAACTTTTTTGAGAGTGTCATTTAAAGTGTGTTGACACGGGACACTTTAGATGACAGAACCTTAAATACTCACATGGCCTTTCTCAGCAGGACACCTATGAAAAAACCAGAGGAACAATTCCATCCATGTTCAGCTTCATGAACCAGTAGATTTATTGAGGTCACTCATAGGGTCACACGTGAGAAGTTCCCTACAGGAACCCAGGTAACCCAAAAGTAGCCTCATCACTGAACAGTTCCCTCAGCATGTGTTATAAGACCACTCCCACCCCAAGTGGCATTATGGAGTGGTCATATGCATATAGACACCCTACCTTCGTACTGTGGTGTCTCCCAAGACCATTTTTATTGGGAGGAGGGAATAATGTCCAGAATTTTAGGTAAGTTCTGGCAAATCAACTTCTTTCTCCTTCTACAGCTAGTGTTAACAGCCCATTGCATTTCCCATGCATTTCGCCACCACTCCGTTTAGCATGTTTTATAGCCAAGGCTGTGGGGCTGCGGATCCTCATCGCCATCTCTGCTCCCTGATGGGGCCAGCCATGTTATGCCCAGAGGAAAGAGCCACACCCTGGTAGATGCATAAGAGCATGAATTCTGCGGTTGCCTTTTCTTAGTCCTTACCCGGATTGTCTCATTCCTACTGATTTGTTGTTTTTACACAGACATTATGCCACAAACCTTTCAAGGGTCTTTCTGTGATCCTCAGTGCTTTCCACTGTGTGTTTACATCAGGAGAATCACATGCTAACGGCTGTTAAATTACTCAAATCTCTTTTCTTTCCCATTCCCATCACCCAGAAAAGGAAGGTTTCTATAACCCATGGAAATTTGGTACTCACCTAACACAATTACAAAATCTCTATTTTCAGAGTGTTAGTCACTGTTCTTACTGATAAACTATAGAATACTGTATTTCACAGTACTATGGCACCCATCAAAATTGTGTCATGATACCTTTATGGCTATTTCTCTTTTCCCTATGTTAAAATAAGAAAAGAAATTTTGACCATAATTAGTACGATATTAATCAAAAATGAAAATGTCGGGCTGGAGAGATGCTCAATGGTTAAGAGTCTTCAGTCGTGAGGACCAGAATGCGGTTCCCAACACCCATATTTGGTGGCTCACAAATAACTCTAACTCCAGCTCCAGGTAACACCCTCTTCTGGCCTTCACTGGTCCTTATACACACGTGCACATACACTAACATAGACAGACACACTCCTACATGCACATAAATAAAATAAATATTTTTAAAATAATAAAATAAGCAGAAAATGAACAAAATTCAAATCAAGTACAGTGGCATATGTTCATAATGCCAAGTGTCAGGGAGGAGGCAGAGGCGGGGGAGCACTGTGACTGGGAGGGTACTCTGGACAAGTGTCAGGGAGGATGCGGAGGCAGGGGGAGCACTGTGACTGGGAGGGTACCCTGGGCTATAAGCAGTATCTAGTCCAGGCATGGCCATATAGCTACACAGCCAGATCTTGTCTCAAAAACAAAAACCAAACGACCCCCCCCATGTATAAAATTGAAGACATTGTGATAAAAAAGATATGTAGAACTTACCTTGAGTGGGAGCTGATAAACAGGGGCTAATAAACAGGGACTCAATCTCACTTGTAAAGGTGAAAACTAAATACCAAATCTGCACTTTATTTACAACTGACTAAAAGGAAGGAACTCTTATTTAATTATCTCCCTCTTGTGAAAGGAGTTACTTTGTTATGATTATCAAAGACTCATCAGATCAGAAAAATGTATTTATTAAATTAGAATAAACTAGTTGGGGCTGGAGAGAGAGTTCAGTGGTTAAGAGTTCTCACTGTGTGTATGGATGTCTATACACACAGGGCATACACTCACATAGACACATACACATAAGTAAAAGATAAATATTTAAAAGAAAAACAAAAAAATTATGTGTTTCCAGGTTAAACTTTCAAAATATGTAAAAGCAATTCAGGCTGAAAATTACAGAATTCCAGCTGTCAAACACAGAAATCAGATTCAAGGGCTGAGAAAATCAGAGATCTCAGCAGCAGGCGGGGATCAAATACTTCTGCTGCATGAATCGTGTTTATTTGTAGAGCCCTGTGAAACCTTCACTTCCAACTGTGAGTCTCACCTGGCTTTGCTTCCAAATAAGCCTGATGCTTGCACAGGTCACCGAGAGTTTTGCCAAGGTTCATGAACTTCCATTAAATACGGGCTGAGGGTTTTCATTATTTTTAAGTTGGGTCATTCAATAACTTTAACCATGTTGACACTAGATTCCTTTTCAACTGAAGAGCTTCAGGTGACAGGTAGAGGAAGAGAAGTCTAACCACTTCTGGAGTTTATAAAGGAAACCTGCTGCATTTTTTTCTTCTCGTCTTATTTTAAAGTTTCAAAGAAAATTTGGCAGAGCAGTAAATAATAAATAAATAGATAGATAGATAAATAACTCTAACTTAGCCTGAGTCTAACACTGTCTTTTTTTTGTCTAGAAGACTCACCAGAATTTACATGAAGCTAGTTTTTAATGCAAAACCAACAGTATTAAGATTATATTGCCATAGCAATACAAATATTTACTGTTCTCATACTGTTTCAAATGTCTTATGTGTATTATATGATTTATTTCTCCATTGCAAACCCCCTTACAGACTAAGCTAAGCTTCGTCAGCCGCAGCCGAAGCCAGAGACACAGCTCTGTGCTCCATGGGCTCCAGTCTCCCGAGTTTGTGCAGAAACCTCCACTCATTTGAAGTCAGGATTCTTGACTACATGACAGAGAAGACTTTTAGAGTATATATGAAACAGTGTTGGAGTTTATTAAGAAGTTATTTTAACATTGGTTTAAGTATGGGTCTTAAGGGAGAGGGAAGAAGGGAAGAGAGAGAAAGAAGGGAGGGAGGAAGAAGGGGAGGGAGAGAGAGACCAAGGACTGACAGGCAGAGAGACTTAGGAGAAGGATAATACACAGTCCAGTGTGGCTGGTTGAGGACTTCTCAAAGGGGATCTTCACTTAAATCTTTATGAATGCTATACATTTTGGTGTTCTGAATTTGCATTGTTCAAGCATTTCTATGGATCTCTCCCTCTTTTACGTTTTCAGTGAAGTCAGAGAGTCTGTCTGTAGTTCATAAGGTCGAGGAAATCCTCACTATCTCAAGTGGTTGTGGGCTGGCCAGAATGGATGCTGACAGCTGAACTTGGGTCCCCTGGAAGAGTAGCAAGCACTCTTAATGATTCGCCCCAATCTTAAAATTTTACAGCATTCTATTACAAATAAAAATTTTAGACTTTTACAGGTGATGTAAATAATTCAGTTATGCAGTCGAGGGTGAGCTAATTCACATCGTTCAGCAGGCTCTTGTCACACCCCTTTAGACTTGGACATGTTGGACAAACATGTGGCTGGAACCTTGGAGGCTGCCAGGAAGACCTGGAGAAAAGAGATACAGCCGATGGTCACTACCTTCTCCTCAGTGAGGCTCCTATCCATGGTCACGGCTGCCCAAACTCAAGGTTCAAGATGGTTTACAGTAAGAAAGTTACACTTATTTGCTAAGGAAATCAAAGCAGCTGCGTGGAAGGCTGGATCTGTGACAGACACCCGGCTGAAGTCGGCTATTTATCGTGTACACATCTCATTTTTCATGGTTTCCTGGCCTCTTTGTAGTTCAACTCTAACAACTATACATCAACAGAAAGGATGAGACATGGGGGGAAATCCAAGTGTAGAACAATTACTTAAACAGTGCAAACCATGTCCGTTATGGGGACTATAAACAATCTGTACAGCGTTTAACAGAGAAATACAATAGCTTCTGATTGTGCCAAGACTATGAATTACAGCATTGTTAAAGTCAGGAGACCATTTAGCTATTTGGCAGAAATACATAGTGCAGTAATTAATGTATGGAAAATATCAATTGTAGCGAGCCTGTTTGTATAATCAAATTAATGGTGGAATTCCATAACCTTGGGCGCTCCCCCTCTCCTCATTCATTCACTTACCCAGCTGCTTTTGGTAGAAGCATCATGTTTTTACTGACCCGTCCTCCTTCCCATAAGTCTTGGGATATAATTGAAACCTGGGCTTAGCCAGGACAAGGATCAGTGTTAAAAAAATTCTGTTCTTGATGGCTGTCCAATGGCTTAGCCTTTACCCAGGGGGCTTTTCGTTAAGTACAATGATGTTATACTTGCAAAGCTTCTCTCTTGCTTTAAGTAGTGTGAGAGTAGCCTGCACGCAGCACACTGAAGACAGGGGCTGTCGTTCATATATTCCGCCAGTCTGTCAGTTACGCTGTGGAGGTTTATCAATTAAGTATGTTGATACTTTTTAAAGTGAATTATTTTGTTTTCAAGTATGTGTATCTATGTGTGCCCATGAATATTGGTATGTACATGTGAGTACAGGTACCTGTGCAAGCCAGAGATGTCAGAATCCCTGGAGCTGGGGTTACAGACAGTTTGTTAGCTTCCTGATGTATGTGCTGGAAACCGGACTCTGGTCCTTTTCAAGAACAGTATGCTTTTATAACTGCTGAACCATCTCTTCAGTCCCAAGTATGTTAAAATTTCTCTATCAGTTAAATCTGAAAACAAACAAACAAACAGTTTTAGGTCCTGCTATGGTCACTTTACCTCTTGATCTTTGAACAATAAAAGCAAGTCAGGGCCAGTGATGCTGTTGTGACCTATGGTAAGCACTGAGCACATATCCTTACTCCATGACTCCTGTGCCAACACTTCATGCAAATGCTTTCTGTCTAAATGTGACACGTTCAGTTCGTGGAAGGAGCCAGAGTGTCAGGGAGGTGTTCACCAGAAGGTTGCGACACTTTGCTCTCTGACTGTGGTTATTATTTGGGTTCTCTTAGCAACAGCTTATGGTTTGCTTAAGATGAATAGTTTTTAGGAGGCTGACACGGAACTGACTTAGTGCAGACTATGGCCTGTGTTAGTTAAACGCCAAAGGATTAATCCTGCTGGCGTTCATCAATAACACCTGCTCGAGCCTGCTGGCGCTGTCTGTCCACACGGAATGCACCAGAGCAGAACCTGGCGGCACTGACAGACTGCATTATCAAAAGCACAGATTATTTTATTCTTCAAACAGCCCCAAACTGTTGTTCTTTTGATACCGAGAATTTGGAAATCAACCTCAAACAGCCATTTCCAAGCAACTCTGCAACCCCACAATTTTATGTAGTTGTAGAAAAAGAGCAAGCGGTCTTGGTTCTCTAGTCTGAGTTTCCCAGTATCTTTTATAGGAAAATAAGAATCTTCCAGGATGTCTCTGGATATTAGCAACAAGTACATTGCTGACAGTCAACATAGATACAAGGGACTTGGCAGGCTCTGTAGGTAACTTTCTCACATTCATGTGACTTGGTGGATTTTGAAGTCGGCTGCACTCTGCGACATGTACAGCGAGTTCTCTCTGGTGCTCCATTTTGTAGGCTTTCTCTCACTCCAGGAACCCGAGAGGGTGGGTATGTGGCCTGTTTTGACCCATGCTAACTTTCTGAGTGTCCTTCTGTCTCTGTCTCTATCCTGTTACCCTTTCTCTTCCTCTGTCTCCCTCCCCAAGAGGTTTAAGCTAGCCTGGGAAAGAACTACAGATCCTCTGGAGTATAGCCATGACTCCCTGGCCAGGGACTCTATCTGCCAGTCAACCCAGCTTCCTGAAGACACCCCAGCGGGCCCAGCTGTATCCATGGAGGCAAGCTCAGATGAGCATTGCTGCTTGGCGAACTAATGAGCTCAGGAGAAACAATAATTGCTGTTTTAAGTCACCAGGTTGTGAGGGGAAGTGTGTGTGTGTGTGTGTGTGTGTGTGTGTGTGTGTGTGTGTGTTCGTATGTGTTCTCAGTCCCAATAGAAGAGTTTTTTCAGCGGGGAGCAGCTTGGCTCCTTCCATGAGACACTGTTGAATTCCCAAGGGAGGGCAGGCTTTCACCCAGCTCCCCTTCAGGACCCACGTGTGGAGCAGGTGAGGTCTCTGCACTGGTGAAAGCCCCTCCCAAAGCAGGTAGTGTGCAATGGCTGAGAAAATTTATCTTTCCCCTCTTTTTTTTCTATTGCTTAAAAATCCCCACCTAAACCCCTAGCAGCTCACTAGACTAATGGAGCATGAGCATCTGTGAGCACAGGGCACAAAGAAGACAGACTTTATAAATTGTTTAGGAACGTATTAAGTGACTAAAGATGGCTATAGCAGCAACATTACAGGCAGCTCGGAGAAGGCTTGACTTGTGAGGAACATCTGATTTCCAGAGCTGCCACACTCTAAAATGCAAAATGTCCAGTTTTTGTAAAAATTGCTTTTATTTATGTGTGTGTGCATGCGCATGCATACTCATGATGGTGTGTGTAGATACTAGCGGAGGCCAGAAGAGAACATTGGATCTCCTGAAGTGGTGTTACAGGCAGTTGTGAGTCACACTATGTGGCTTCTGGGAACTGAACCTGGGTGCTCAGCAAGCGCTCTTAGCTGTCAGCCATCTTTTCAGCAACCAAACTGTCCAGTTTCCATTAAAAGTTATTAGATATTCAACAACAACAAAAAAGAAAGTTTAGTCTCTTCACAGGGAAAAAGAAATAGAAAACATTCCTGAAGAGACTTGACCATGGAACTGAGTATACACCAAGACTTCTAGTCAAATATATTAAATATGTTCAAAGAGATAAACAAAATCATGGGTGAGAAATGAAACTAAGAGGGCAATGTTAATAACAGAGTGTGGTGGTAATCACTGATTATCAGCTTGATGGGACCTACAATTTGCCCAGGAGACTAACCTCTGGGCATAACTCTGAGTTGTCTTCTAGATTAGTTTGACCTCTGGGCACACCTGTGAGCAATCATCTGTATTAGACTAATTGGGGTGGGAAGAGTCACTCTAACAGTGGGTGACACTGTTCCCTGGCCATGGCTTCTAGACTGTAAAAGGAGAACTTGAGCTAAGCACCATTATTCATCCCTCTGCTTCCTGGCTCTGAATGTGCTGTAACAGCTACCTCATGCTCCCTCGGCCGTGATGAACATACCCACAGTAGAATATAAAGAAACTGCTTGCTTTTAAGTGTTATGTTTGTTTGCAGATCTCAGAGATAAGTATGTCAAGTCGGAAGTAAAAGTGGATGCTGTCAGCCAACGTTTATCTCTGACCAAAGGTCTCCATGGTGCCAGCATGGCT
>CABHPR010119903.1:0-20323 GCA_902168415.1 Peromyscus melanophrys
GTTAATAGGACTTTTTTTCTCTGGAGAGGAAGATTTTCAAGTTTATAAAGGACTTGTGGAAAATAGGCTATTACTACACAGTTGGCATTCCCTTCCTGCTGAGTGACAGAAAATCAGCATTAAAATCTGACTTTTAAAAATATCTTTATGTTAGTAGGTACATTGAGCTAGACTGCCTTCCCTGTACACAAACATTGGCCTCTATCTTATGGCTGAATTTCAGGATACAATGTACATCTATGTTTTTCTTCCCATTTTTTCCTCCTCACCATCCCCATCCTTTACCTTTTCCTCCTTCCTTCTCCCAATCTCTCTCTCTTCCCCTCCTCCACCACTTTTTCAGATGCTGAGAAGTACATATGCTAAGCAGGTGCTTCTGTCCCTGACCTACATCTCCTGTCTTTGCTCCTCATTTTTACTGATCCCAAGGCATTTACTGAGTATGGACTTTCTAGTAGTACTGACTTACAAATCAAATAAAAATTTATAAGAGATGGTCACTTCTCTCAAGGATTTTATAGATTAATGGGAGAACTAGAAAAATAATGAAATCATTAATATATAGCTGAGTAGTGATAGATATATGTAGAGTTGTCTAAGAGCCCCCAAAGAAGACAACCACCATGTGCTTCCTAAAGTGTTCCCATTGTCTTAAAAATCAAGATAGAATCAGCCCAACAATCTTCAGTTTTCTGTGCCGGATAACTAAAAGGATGTTGGTGGTGCCAATAAAGCAGGAAATGTATAGCAAGGTTTAGAAAGAACGATCATTAACTTAATCTTGGAAGTCGTTGGCTTGTGCTGTTGGCACAAAGGAACAATATTCATTGTTGAACACCAAGACATGTAAGGATAGAACTTAGAGAAGCAGAGACTAGACATATAAATTTGAAGTAATCAACACTTGGTTGGTGTTATTTTCATTTAGATATCAATATCCACCAAAGACCATGTGTTAAAAGTCTAGTCCACCACAGTATTAAACCAACTCCTAATGGCGTACCTTTACAACCAAGATTAGTGCATCTCTGAAACCTCATCAGTGAAGTGTTTCCTTTGGTTGGTTGGTTGGTTGGTTGGCTGGTTGGTTGGTTGGTTGGTTGGGTTTGTGTGTTTGTTTATTTGTTTGCAATAAATAATAATTAATAAAGAGACACACAGTTGCTTAAAGTATAGAGAATAAGAGACTGCTGAGTGGTCAACCCTAATGGGACATCTATATCATACCTCCTTTTCCCAAGGCTTAGGGATCATCAAGGAAGAGGAGACAAGAGGAAGAATTTAAGAGCCAAAGTGATGGATGACTACAGCAACCCAGTGTTTTCCAGCCACAACAGGGCAGATATACATATGAACTCATAGCAGTCGAGACACCATTCACAAGATCCCTATGAACTCAAGCCAGAAAAAAAAATCCAGCATAGTAAGAAGAGGTGAGCATGAAGTCTGACCCATAAATGCAGAATATTGGTAATCGATAGCTACTGAGAGAGGGGAGTTGGTTTTCTTTAAGGATGTGACTCTTGGTAGATGGGTCATGCTTCAGTTGATAGCCCCAAATCTAAGAGTTTCTAGGTGGTACAAACTTGACTAAACAGGTTTAAAAAAATGAGGACACAACATTAAGTGGGTGTGGAAGATATGATCAAAATACAAAGTTTAAAATTCTTAAAGAATTTATAAAAAAATCTTAATAGAAAAAATATTAATCCACAAAACAGTACTACTATAGAATGTTTAAGGGGTGGGGCCTAACTGGAGGAAATGAAGACATTGAAAGTGTACCCTTGAAGTGTACATTTGGACCTCAGTGTGTACTCATGTTCTCCTCTCACTTCCAGACACTAAAATCTGACCCTCTCTACTCTACCACACACTCCCTGCCATCATATTCTACCTTCTACCTCTCTACACGTGCAAAATGAATAGAAACAACCAATCATAAACCAAAACCTTTCAAACTGTGAGCCAAAACAAAATCTTTCCCCTTCATCAATTTATTTTCTCAGTTATTTTGACATAGCAATAGTGAGTGACTAAGAAGGAAAATCAATATAGAAAACCAGGGGTGTCCCTGTAACTATATTTGACTACATGGGTCAGAAGACTTTCTGGTTTGTTTCTGGGGAAAATTTGGAAAGGTTTGCAGGACCACTCTCAAGAAGCATTCTAAGAATGATGGTGATTTTAGTGGGAATTCAGAAGAGCAGAATATGAGCAGTATATACTACTCTCTCAAACTGAACGGAAACAAGAACTTTATTGGAAACTGGACTAAAAGCCATCTGTGTCACACTCTGGCAAAGAACTAGTCAACATTTTGTTCATACCCTGAGACTTTGTGTGAGTCTGGGTTTATCTGGCAGAGGAAAGTTCAAGGTAGCACCACACATTACAGTAGCATGGCTATTGCTTTTAGCCAGATTTAGAGAAAGAATTGGAATCAAAGGGCAGAGCAGAGAGATTAGAAAACTTGTAATTTGACTAGAAAAGTAATAAACATAAGGTTTTGGCCAAGGAGGTGATAGTTACTAAAAAGAAGCCAAGTGCTTTGAGACGAGACAACAGCTTTGACAGGATTGGCCAGACCCCATCCTTGAAATAGGAGACTCAAGGGTATAAAAGGGTGAACCCATTTCAAAAACTTTGCTTTCAGGAGAGCACTACAGACCATCCTTCTGATGTATGGTTGCCTGGGAAAATTGTTTGCCTAAAATTTACTTCCCTAACTTCAGCTACCCAGGCACTAAGAGGCTGATGAAGCCACAGTCAAAGCAGCCCCAGCTGCTTCTCAAGCTAGGGGGAGACCGGGCAGGAATTATCCACATGATGTTGATTCTGCAGACATATAGACCATGAGAATTGTGTCATCACAGAATCTCACACCATGATTTTAAGGGAAAGCCTGAGAGCTAGAGTATTTTGAGGCAGGATCATCCTGAGTGAGTGGTATTTGTAGCTATGAGATTGAAGCCAGAGATAAAAGGAACATCCCAAGAAATCAAAGATACCAGGAACATGAAACACCTACTGAGGGGAGCCATGGAAGAAGAACCAACCCAAGAAAGTGACTGGACTAGATCCAGCAAGGGCATCAGAGCAAAGCTGCACAAGCCCTTTGGAGCTCACATGATGCTATCACATGCCCCAGACACCAAACATGGAGTTACAGTATGTAATATTCACCATGCTGGATTTCAGTGTTGCTTTGGTCTAATTTTTGTTTCTGTCTCCCTATCCTTCTTTTTCAGAAAATGATTCTCTGTTTTCATTGTTATCTTGGAAGTATACAACCTCCCTTTGATTTTTATAGGATCTGACAGCTAAGAATTTGTAGTGTGACTCAGGAGACTTTAGACATAGCCTATTGACCAATGCTGGGACTGTTAAAATGTTGGTGACTCCTACAAAAACATGAAAAGCATTTTGAGTTAAGAGATGGACATAAGCCGTTGATGGGACATGGACAGAATGCTACAGTTTGATTCTTGTATGCTCCCCTTCCAAGGGCTAGGTACTTAAAGCTTGGTCCCCAGGATAGCACTGGCGGTAGACAGTGGAACACTTAAGAAGCAACCCTGAGTTAGATGAGGGGGCTACTGGCAGCATGCCTTCATCATGAATATTGGGACCTCCTCAGTCCCTCCTCTTCCTCTCTTGCCTCCAGCCACTAAGATCAGCAGTTTTATTCTGCCCTGCTCCTGCTGCCATGACACACTGCCTGGCCACAGACCCAAAGCATTAGAGCTAAGCTACCACAGACTGAAACCCTTAAGCCATGAACTAAAATATTTTTGTTGTTGATTATCCTAGGCATTTTATCATATGTAAAAAAAAAAAAGCTGACTAACACAGTAGTGAAATATTGAGTGGATAAAATCAAGGGAGAATATATTGTGATTTTATGTCTTGGAGAACCTGGTGAAAGAGTGGATTTTCTTTTCAAGACAGAAAGTACCCAGAACTTCCCAGGTACACTTCCCATGGTCTCTGAAGTGAGTCCCTGAAGCTCATTTTAAGAAAGCCCCAAGTCAGGGAGATACAAGTAGTAATAAAGGAGGTGATTTGATGGAAACCCCCTGAGCCATGACTTAAAACACTGGTGCTCAGGATAGCATGCCAAACAAAACCACCCAGAAAAAGAGGCTTGAAGAAGTTGGTTTTCCTAAACTAAACAAAGTTGTATATGTGTGTGTGTGTGTGTGTGTGTGTGTGTGTGTGTGTGTGTGTGTGTGTGTTTAACTATGTATTACCTGTCTTTTGACTTATACAGGCAATAAAACATATTTTCACAGAATCTAAAACCAGAGGCAATTTTGAAATATACATGTGAAATGGAGTTGGATCTATTCATATCACAGCTCCTGAGAATATATCAACCTAGAGATAATGAGTTCCAGTTTGTAAGGATGTTTACAGCTCAAGAGAAATTACCTTTTTTAAAGCTTTCCCTTTCCCTAGGTTGCCAGAGTATTGTGCATATGCTTCTACTATAAAACTCATTTCATGCCTTGTTGTTTACAAGTTGACCTAACTCCTTCAAAACATTAACGTCCTTCCAGACAAGGATTGATTCTAATATATCTTTGCCTCATATCAATGTACACACAAACTTGATAAATACTTGTAGAACTGGTAAGAATTCTATGACTATGGTGGTTTAAATAACCCTGATAGACTCATAAAACATAGATGTTTTAACATTTGGTCCCCAGTTGGCAGAACTGTTTGGGAAGGATTAGGAGGTGTGGCCTTGTTGTAAGGAGGTGAGTCACTGGGCATAGGCTTTGAGGTTTCAAGAGCCCATACCATTTCCAGTTAGTTTTCTCTCTCTCTCTCTCTCTCTCTCTCTCTCTCTCTCTCTCTTTTTCTGTTCTCTCTGTCTCTCTCTCTCTCTGTCTCTCTCTCTCTCTCTGTGTCTCTGTCTCTGTCTCTGTCTCTCTCTCTCTCTCTCTCTCTCTCTCTCTCTCTCTCTCTCTCTTTCTCCCTTGTGGTGGTTGTCTTAAAGTGTAAGCTCTCAACCACTGTCCCAGTGCTATGCCTGCCTGCTCACTTACTGCCATACTCCCCATCATGGTGATCACGGACGAACCCCTGAGGAACCGTGAGCTCCAATAAATGTTTTCTTTTGTAAGTTGCCTTGGTCATGGTGCTTCTTCATAGCAGCAATTAAAAAAGTAACTAAGACAACACCTAGTCACAGAATCTTCATACAGCTGAAGCAGAAATCAAAAGTAAAGACAATGGAAACCAGAAGCCGGAGGTTCCAATTGCCTCTCTCTTGTAGAAGGCCCCTGCGTTTCATTTCTGTATCAGTTGGCCAGAAGCATTAAATAAATGTTGCTAGGCACCTCAGGTCACAACACCACATATTCCATGTTATACTACATGTCATGCTATGGAATTTAAAAGAAATTAATCCAAAGGGTAGAGATAATTCTAGATATTAAAATTATGTCCTGGACAAAAGAAAACTATTATTTATGCAAAGCAAAGGACTGAACAGGAGTTTGTATAGGAAAAGATCATCTCAGGGGTGGTAAACCCAATCCTTAGTACTACATAAATCCACACAAATCAAAAACATACATGCAGGAATTACATTACAGTTTGGCTTTGTTTGTTGTGTACCTTTGTAGCTGAGACTGGTGCAAACTATATTTCAAAACAGTCTTCATGCGCCTGAAGGGAAGCCATTTTCTGACCTTTGCAGATTTACATTCCCACCTAGCAGGAAGTGGATCAGAATGTCAGACGTATTTTCAGAAGAATGTTTGCTTTGGTCTCTTGTTGATGCGGTCATTACCTAGCGACAATAAATCCTCACTCAATGTTTACAAACAGAGCACTTTTGGTTCCCATTCCTGTACACAAAATGTCTAAGTCCGTTGCAGTAACAGACAAGGTACTCTGGGGTTCTGTGCTGTTTTTATATTTCTCATTTTATTAGTTTTTCCATCCTGGTGTATGTAAAGAACATTTAAACTCTGATGCCTCTCAATCTAAAACATGAAGTAAAATTTAAGACCAGGTAGAGGTCAGTTTTAAACTAGCCCTGACTTGATGTGAGTGTCTGGAAGTAAATAGGGCATAAGCTCTGCCCAACTGTGAACTGCTCACACAGCCTGACTTTCTTGGTGGTGTAGAAGTTGAGTCCTGATCCTGCACAGGGCCAGGGCAGCGCTGAGGAATCCAGAACCTGGCTTTGGCCTCCAAACCTCTCCTACCAGAAAAAAAGCCCTCCCCCTCCTCTCTCTCTCTCTCTCTCTCTCTCTCTCTCTCTCTCTCTCTCTCTCTCTCTCTCTCTCAATATGTGTGTGTCTGTGTGTGATTATATGTGTGTGTTGCACACCCATGCATGCGTGCATGCATGTATGTGTGTGTGTGTGTCTGTCTGTCTGTCTCTTTCTTTTTAATGCATGTTAGTTAAAATATAATTATATCACTTTCTCCCTTCCTTTTCAAGTGTTGGGGTTATAGATGTGCAAAGCTGAAGATCAAGCCTAGGGCTTCCTCTGTGCTCATGAGCGCTCTACCAACCAAACTACACTCACCCTCCCAAATCCTCCCCCAAATACATAAAAACCAAGGAATCAATTTGTCTTAAACACAGAAATCGACATAACAAACACAGCACAGAACAGAGCAGCTGTGTTAAACTGAGCATCTCGTGTTTCTCTAGAGCTGCATTTAAGCATTGAGAAGATCAGCTAGGGCAGGACAAAAATATCTTTCTGAGGATGAGGATGGAAAATCAACAGCTGGGTTTGCTTTAATAGACCCAGGCCTTCGCTGGAATGTCCTCACATGCTTCTCACTACCCTGTCACGTGACAAATTCTTACCTTTCGTAGAGGTCTCAGCTCATGTCTTTCATGCAGTAGGAAGTTTCCATAACACCATGTAAGGAATTCTGTTTCTCTCTCTTTTGTGTTCCCATTCACATCAGACCTCTTTTCCTTTCTTCAGAGAACGCCTCCCCCACCAGTCCAAGAACACTATGTGGAATGTGTTCATCATTCTTTTCCCAGAACTTGTCACTATGGGTGACACAAAATTTGCTGAATAACTATCTGTTGAGTCAATCTAAGCGGCTCACAACAACAAAAACCCAGACCCCCAGAAACTTAAACTCCACAGATAACTAACAGAGGTCCACTCTCCATATTTAAGGCCCAGTCTGAAATTACATAGGCAAGCCAGAACACAGTAGTGTTCAGAAATCAGTCTTTCAGGCTGCAACTCAAAAAGAAGTTAGAATGGAGGCAATTCAGAGAATTTGTAAGAAAATAAGGTGAAAAAATTATCTGCCCTTTTGGCTCATTTTCCAAAGACGTTTTAGCAGTGGACATTTTTTTTTCATAAAATAAGAAAAAGACTGAAAATATTTATCCTGAAGTGTCCCCATGTGCTACATAATGATGTACGCCCACGTCAGTTCTACAGACCACATGAGTAAGGAGCTGAGGCGTCTCCTCCCACTCAGAAATTGCTCAGTCCTGTTTATGAGCAGCCACTTAACACTGTTCTTTAGAGAAAACCAATTTAAAGTGAGGCCTGCACGGACGGCTGCACAGATTGCCATGGACACTGTCCAAATGTCACCTCACAGTGTGATAGGAACCTGAAGCTTATTGAAAGGAGTTCACTCCTTTTCTATAAATCCATTTGCAAAAGTACATTTAGGTATGTACTGGGTTAATAGAATTACTCAAATGCTGTATAATTTGAATAACCTTTTCCACAAGAGTCTCTTGATTCTCTATGAAGAGGCCTACATGATGCTTTATATTATGTGTACTATGAAAGCTCACATTTACCTCTCTCTCTCTCTCTCTCTCTCTCTCTCTCTCTCTCTCTCTCTCTCACACACACACACACACACACACACACACACACACACACACACACATACACACACACACACACATACACACACACATACACACATGCACACACGCATGCACACACACACACACAGAACTGGAAGGCTGCTCAGTTCAGAATGATCATTTGCAGCACAGGCCCTGCCTGCAGTTCATTAATGAACCAGATTGACCAGCACCTAGTAGGTTTACTTCAGTTACCAGCTGGATTTTATGGCAGATAACCAGTGTAGCACCCCAACTCCTATAATCAAAGTCTTGTTTGATTTGATGTCCAAACTTCTTCTAAATACTAAAGATGGGTTTAAATTGGTCATAACACTATAGAAACTGTTCTCAATACTACTTCTCAGGGGAGTGTGCTGAAATCACAAACTTGGGCTATTTAAAATGGCCTTTCTTAGGTATGGAAGCATCTTGCTGCTGCTTTTTGAGCTCCAGTGGATGGGTATCACTTTCCCCAAACCCTTCACCTTAACTTAAAACCCTACAGAGTTGAGATATTTGGTGACCTGCTTACCACCACACGCCTGAGGTTAGTGCTTCAGTGAAGGTATGAATGACTAGGTGGCACAAAATTCTTAAGTTCTCATTAAGTACATCCAGGATGAGTCCAAATATGGGCATCTGCCAGGGCATATGGAGCCTCCTGTAGAGAAACAAAGAGGAATTAGAAGCATATCGGAAAGAGCCAGTCTTTCCCAGGTGTTTCCACAGCTTAATTATGCCTTTATCAGCATCCATTTCCTCCAGGTGCTTAACGTCATTGTGGAAGCCCCTTTCGTGTACAGAAGAGACTAAATCACACACGTATTTGCCATACAAATTATCTTTCTTTCTTCCATTAAAGACACAGGAGAGAAATGACTCAGCTTGTACTTATGAACAAAGAAAAGATTTGAGCAGTTGTCCAATGATACTAATCAGAGTTAGCAGAAAATATGTATAATTCATTTTCTACCTTTTTCCTTAGTTGAAATGTTTTGACCGGAAAATCAGAAAATTATTTCAGGTTTACAGCTCATTAGTCTTATGTAAGCATCAGTTCACTTTTACTAAAAGATAAGAGTTACCTCGAAGGCTTTTATCCAATTATTTATGCTTAATAAATGAAGCCCTGCAGTAGATTCTCAACAAAAACCTGGAGACATGTATGTACTCTTGTGTTACACGGAGGTTTTACAACGTGTAGATGACATCTTTAAAGCAAATGAGGATTTAGAAAGAGAAAATGGAGACTTTATCAGGTGATGAAAATGAAAAGTATGGCCAGACTGATCTGCAAAAGCGAACACAGACACTGCATTTACTATGTGTATATGAAAGTAGGCATGCAGATATACATTTTATATGTGTGCATACAACACAGTTGAAAAGAGATATACAAATGTATCTGTACAGAGTCCCCTCCCCCTCTACATTTTGTTTCCTGTTCTTTGAGTCATTACAGCATTTGAAAAACAATTACACAGATGAGAAGAAGTGACTTTGAAAACTATGTCAAAGTTGTTTTGTTTTTTGGGTTTTTTTTTGTTTTTTTTTTTTTTTTTTTTTTTTTTGCTTTTGTCTTTTGGTTTAAAATAAGCCACAATGTTCAGTTTGTCTCCACCCAGGATGAAACAATGTCCATTTGAATGCTACAAAAAGATGTTTTGGTTTTTGTGGGGCTAATTGGCTCTCAACAGTCCTAGTAATTAACAGCATCAGGTACCTCAGGCAGCATTTGGTCACCCATCGCCTGTCCATTTGTGAGCAAATGGGGGAGTGCAAGGGTGATGGAGACAGATGGGGAAGAGATACAAGTACCTCGCTGGCACCTTGCACGGATGCCACATGCTGTTGTTCTTTTCTCTGTCCCCATCATTAGCGCCTCTGGCTTCAAAGCTAGGTCTGAAGAGCCCATGGGCAAGTACAGCTGCTACCAGCTGTGCGGGCTGCCCTTCCCATCTCCAGCTCCACTCACTGGGCACCTGCTGGCACAGAGAAGGAATTTCTGTGCTGAGTCCTTCGATGTCTCGACATGATGGTTTCACAGTTGAGGATTTTTTTTTTTGCAACAATAACAACTCAGTAGGGCTGTAGTTGGGGGTTAATTGGGCATAAAGACAAAATGTGAAAAGACCCAGCTGTACCTCTCAGGGAGAATTCCAGAGAGTTATTATAATGAGAAGTACCTTTCAACAATGACGCTCTGGCTGGTGGTCACATCAAGACCCAGATGTGACTGAAGTCATGGAGAAGAATGTAAAGAGGGGATGGTAGAGAAAAGGGAAAGACCATGAAAAGAGAAATAATACAAAATGCAATAACTACTAAGAAATCTAATTCAAACCCTTAGATGTAAACAGAGTAGTGGGTGTTTATTAAGCAGAAGGTCATAAATGACACAAGAAACTGTGAGCTTTGGGTCCCTATAACTCTCATTTTACAAATGAGAATCTATGGGCTACAAAAAAGTGGCTGAATACAACTAGTCAATAAATACCAGCCTTTGTTTTAAATCCAAGTAGTCTCTTGGGAAGCCCCCTGCCATGCCCAGCTGCTGCCCCCAGGAGTCTTTCACTAGAGTTCTACAGTTCCAGACCAACTACTGACTATCAGCATATCTTTCTACATGTTACTGAAGTTCAGAATCCATCTCTATAAACAAAAGTGTCCATTCCAAGCATAGTGACAGCTTCCTGACCCAAAATTACCTAACAAATGTATTTAAAACGTGGATTTCTGGATCTCTTCATAAATCTAATAAATCAAAATCTCTGTGGCAAGATACCGAAGGTTCAATTATTAATTTCCCTCCTGAAAGCCAAAGGGCTGATGGAACAGCTGATTTCCAAAGCATCTTTTAAATACACAATCCCTCGGCTCTGCTGGTAGATGTAGTCCCCAAGGAAATCTCTGTATATTCAAATTTGTTTCCTTAAAAGTACACTTGAAATTGTTTTATGTAGTGAAAATTATTTCTAATCACAAGAAGTAATTTTGATGACTTTGCATTATTTCCAAGATCCAGTTCCTTCTTGAAGGGTAAATAAAGATTGCTTTTCAGACAATCAGGGAATAAAAACTTCAAATTCAGGACCATTCTAAAAAAACACCCTAGGCCACCCAGCATTTTTGAAATCAGACCTCTATTGGGATGATTTTAAAGAAGCCCATACTCTTTGGGGAAAATGAATGATTTTTGGTTGTATGCCTAGCCTTTAACAGCTGAGCCATCTCTCCAGCCCATGAATAACTAAACCAAAACAAAAACAAAAAAACAAAACTTCATCATCTTGATTCCACTTTCCAAATGGTAAATTGCATTGGGTTGAACCAGATGAAATTGCTTTTGACTTGCAAAAACAGTAATTTCCTGTGGTTCAACCTAACTTGTATGTGTTTGTATGTGTGCTTACACTGGTTGAAGTTAGTTCTCATAACTACAACATTTAAATGCCAACTTGCTTGATCCTTATAATGCAAGATTTTCTTTTTTGCCTGTGCATTCTCTACAGATGTTAAGACACGGTGTTGACAATAAATGAATTTCCCATTCGATTGCTTGGCCTATGTCTAAAATCCTTAGATCTTAATAATACAAAGATGAATATCGACAACTTGAGGAGGACCATTGAACAAAATCCTAGTGTATTTTCTCCTATCTGTGCCCTAGCATAACCTACTGAAACCTGTTCCTCCAACATATGGGTGCCTGGGTACTTCCCCAGTGACTCTGTATGTAGTTTAACTGTGTCTTTTGAAAGTCAGCTTCATAGTCTAGCAGATTTTTGTCAGCTGCATTTCTTTTTTAACTCTTCAGGCCGTTTTCTTCAAACTAAGCATTCAGTCATTGTCACTAAACACATGAATAGGATAAAGAAATCTAAAAGTTAACAATTGGGCAAAATGGCATAGATTTACAAGGATTGAATGCTTGGGGAAGAAATAAAAACAATTACACTCAGTCAAATGAAGTATTCTATGCCTTCCCCCCCCCCTGCAATCTTCCTACGCGGTGCCCAACTTGGGGTGCCAATGGGATTATTGGGCAGCCTCAGCTCTAACTAATGCCCCCCCAGAAGGCCCCATTCAGCAGTGAAATTGTTGTCTTCTTCTGATCCTCAGATTATGGAGATGAGGAGATGAATGTACAGCACTAAGATTCCCTGCCGAGATGGCTTTTCACTCTCTTCGGTAAGAAAAAGATCAAAAGGAAACGGGCTAATTAGCATACCAAAGAAGACAAAAACCCCTGGAGCTTTATCGTTGTTGCAATCCAATAATAAACACCCGAGCACAAAAAAGATTATTTGATAACGACACACAGAATTGAAAGCCTTTGAAATAGCAGCTTCTAGAAAAAAAATATTTTTGGAAGTGAAAATATCCATAATTATACAGAATAATGCTTATACATTGGGGAGAGGCTCTTGGTTCCTGTGAGGGCTTGCAGACCCACTTTCCCTAAGAACAACCATGTGGATCCCCTTCATCTGCACAACTCAAAGAGCCTACAAAAGGTTTCAAATCTCTGCCCAAGCAAACATTGGGCTCTTTCATATCCCCCACCCCCAAATTAAATACAGGATTCTTGTTTTAGAATAAGTGTCCCTTTTTCCCAGACCAGGACCCAGTCAGAGGCTTCAGCTCCAAAACCAAAGACATTTGCAACTCTTTGAGACTCATTAGCCTTCTCTGTCTCTGTTTGGGGTTTTGGAAACTGGTAGTCTCTGCAAATATGGACGTTTTTCAAGGGAGAAGAATGAAGTAATTGTTTAATTATAAACAGGTTACTCTGCCAGGGAAAGTCCGGCTTGCAGAAAGTCAGCCCCTCACTCTGCCAGTTAATCTCAGGATGGAGGCACTTGTCTCAGACACTGAGTAGACAAGTATATGGTCACCAGAACTGATTCTTAGTCTTGCTGGATTTGATTACATTGCAAGCCTTTTTCTTCCTACAAGGCATACATAGACAATTGTGGCCAATACCGGTTTGTAGGTCAACACTGCACCTTCCCAGGCTAACCTTCACTACTTCCACTAAGACAAATATGATGTTCCTCTGAGTTTGGGAGCTTGGGGACATACTAATAGAGAATTTTTGCATGGAGAAACAAGGATTGCTCCTAAGTCAAGCACCAGTTCTTATTTAAAATACTACTGGCTACCAAAAAACAAAAAACAAACAAAACAACAACAACAAAAACAAAACAGTATTATTTTGCATGGACTTGACACAAGCACTTGTAGTGTCCACCAGAAACTCCCAGGCCAAGGACCCACTTGTTATTTTAACTTATTTCTAACCAAATAAATCAGTAGTGTTAAGGAGTCAAATATCACTGAATCTCTCTCCTTACAAACTAGAGTTTAAATGAACCATGCCTGTCTTAGTTAGGGTTTCTATTGCTGTGATAAAACACCATGACCATAAAGCTAGTTGAGGAGAAGGGCTTATTCAGCTTACACTTCCACTGAAGGAAATCAGGACAAGAACTCAAAAGGGCCGGATCCTGGAGGCAGGAGCTGATGCAGAGGCCATGGAGGGGTAAGGCTCACTGGCTTACTCCTCATTGCTTGCTCAGCCTGCTTTCTTATAGAACACAGGACCACCAGCCCAGGGATGTCACCACTCACAGTAGGCTGGGCCCTCCTCATTGATCAATAATTGAAAAAATGACTTACAACTGGATCCCATAGAGGAATTTTCTCAATGGAGGCTCCTTTCTTTGATGACTATAGTTTGTGTCAAGTTGACACACAAAACTAGCCACTACAATGCCTCTCTTGTTTTATAGATTGTTTCTTAAACAAAGTTTGGTTGAGAAATGTTATCTTATCTTTGACTGTCCATCCAAAAGCATACATTTCTCCTTGGGGCCACTAGGTTCTTTGCAGTTGGATAAAACACTTAAGGGTATTACTTTCTTAGTTTCATACACAATTCATTTTGTTGTCATCCTTTTTCGAAATTGTCCATTGGCACTGAAGCAAGCTTCAAGTCAGAATTTTACTTAGAAAATGTGTCTACAGAAGTTAAAGAAATGTCATTTACCCACCACTCCAAAGTATTAATTAGACTTAGCTGTTTGCCAGCTAAGTGCCAGAGGAGCCCACGGTGATTAGCTGCACTAATTGGAATTTCAAGTGGTGCTGATAACCACACAAAGATAATAGGATTATACCTCCCTGCCCTGGAAAAAGAAGTAGCTTTGTCATAACTATTTAGATGGTGGTTTTAAGTTGTTTCACACCTAACTACTCCCGAAGAAAGAGAACACTTTGAGATTCTATTTTTATTCCTTCAAAGAAATTGAATTTTAAAAGGAAAAGAAAAGTCTTCTAGGCAGCAGTAGAAACAAAGGAAGCATCCTTCTGTCTCTGGATGTTGACTTGTCTCAGAGAAACACAGGGAAGAACTTTTCCTGGCCACCACCAAGAGGTCCTGTGAGTCAGAGAGTCAGTTAGACCCGCCCCTTCTAAAAGGAGGATATTTTGTTTGGATGTGAAGAAACTCAGACATTTATGAACACTGCCAGCCCCAGGATGGCCAGAACTATAATAATAACTCATCTTGTGAAAGCTTCTTGCAGATGTTAATTAGCTGCATTTCACATGGGAAGGAGCTATCATTTAAGATGGGGTGATGCATACCCATAATGCCAGCACCGAGGAGGCTGAAAAAGGAGGATCCCAAGTTTTGAAGCCAGCATGGACTACATGAAAATTTTCATTTGAAGAAGCTAAATGCGTTTCCCCCCGTTATTCTCTTTTCTGATGATCATTTCCCATGTGTAGAAATGGAAAACTTTCTCACCGTGTGCACTCAGAGGCTAAGGCACACAGTTCACAAGTTCAAGATAGCAATGCCCCATCTGAAAAGTATAAAGCCAGACCTGTGTCACAGTCATAAGGACTATTGGACAGGCATTGGTCTAGCTTACACACAAAAGCACTCCCTTCTATAGCACACGGTCATGGTTTCATGGAGAGTCTCAAGTAGTATAGAAGACACGTGGCAACTTAAGGACGTATAAAAAGCCAAGTAACCACTACAGATTTTCATCACAAGCTTGGCAATAGCTTCAGATGTTATTTATGTTGGGATATTACATCTCTAGAATATTATCTAAAAGCTACTGTTTTATCATAGAAAGCAACAACTACCGTATCACATTACTTACTGAGTGTGTCAGGAAAGTTGGAGAGAAGAAAGGCCATGGAAAATCCAAATCATTTTTAAAAATTGAAAACAAAAGTCAAAATACATGTATCAGTGTGAAGAAAAATGAATAAACTCTACTTAGATCCTGAGACTTTTTCTAGGGGAATTCAAGGAAAAAACAAAGATATCCCAAGAAAACTTAACACGGTGAGTTGGGAAATAAAACCTTAAAAAATGGGAGGAGTGGGTGAAGCGTAGACAGATTTTGCTTACTTTAAAATTTTCCTTTGAGTTAGCAAATAACCAAAACAGATTTTATGGTTCATTTGATGTTTAGGATAGAAAAGGAATAATCCCATACTAGAATGCAAGCTTCACACATGAAAAGATTTCTATTTCCAAACCCTAATGTTAAACAGTCTATACCAGAATCATAGGAAGTGATTAGTAATGTTTCAGGGAGGGAGGGAGGGAAGGAAACTGACTGCAGTTTTCCAAAGTCTTAATCAAGTCTGTGACAGTTAAGACCTTTTGATAACTGTAAGCAAGGTTGTGTGGGGCTATAAATGTTGACGTGGAGCCTGATTTCTCATGCTGGAGGGTTCAGCCATGTATCGGGTCACATAACTGAACACAGGCTAATGAAAAACTTGGCAAAAGCAGAAGGTTTGTTTCTGCATGTGTGACAACTAAAGCTGAATTCAGAATCAAACACGGCATGAACCTGAAGTGTTGCTGGCAGCGCTTGCCCATGGCACATCTCAAAGGGCCACTGCCGCCTTGGCTCTGAACACCAAGCACGGACCCCGCCACTGCTCATGCTGTGACATCACGCACCATGCAATGCTAACCAATGAACAAACCCTGCCCGGAAAAAACTCAACTCACATTCAAGACTTCTATGTTACAAGTGTTAGTGTTTTTATTGTGTACATACAACGTTTTCCACTCTTACACAAACATGCATAGTGGTTAAAATGCATTTGAAAAACAAAGACTGAATATCTTTCTTACTATCATTCTTTAGCATGTAAATATCAAATTACTGTATTGTTAGGTTGTGTTCTATTAAAATGTTTATTTTCTTTCAATTACTCCTTTGGTTTCATAAAGAAAAATAGTGAATTTTGACTTGGGACTAGGATAGGATGTGTAATAATGTCTGAAATAATCCCAAATATGCTTTTCTATTTTGTACTATACACTTATGCAAAGTGTCATTATTAGCATTGATGGCTAGAAAATCAAAATATCAAAGATCCACAGGATCATATATTCAGCCAAAATTTAATCCTTTGTATAAAGTAAATAAGCACACTTATGTAGTTAGTGGGCAAATGAGCCTTAATCTTTAACAGATGATAAAACTATAGATATACTAAATAATGACTTTTTATGATGTATTACCAGGAAATGTTTGGCTTGTACATCTATTTTATATGCCTATAGCCTAGGAGCTACATAAAAATATATCAGGCAGAAAGGATCACAAATGGGGGAAGCTTCAGAAGCCTTGATCTAGAAGATATAAGAGACTAAATTAATAGTGTATTTATTGCCCTATAGGTGAAACTTGAAGGAGATTTTTTTTTTTTTGAGTTTTTGGTGCTAGTGAGAACGGGGTGACCTATTAGAAAGTGAAGAAAGAGAGCCTCAGTTATGGACCAGGAAAACAGTAAGTAAAATTGTCATTTGAAGCAATGGGGAAATTAGAAATTAATATCCAAAGTCAGCTACAGCAAGAACTTAGAATATGTAGAACTTGAAATTATGCATAGGCAGGACCTGATGAATGCCAGCAAGACCCTTAGTGGAAGAGAGAGTGACAGTGAGGAAATGGCTCCTGGAAGTTAGAGAAATGAAAAACTGTTATTTATAAGCAGATTAACTTGCAAAATATCACCTGCACTAACACAGAAAATAGAAAGTTACCTAATTAATTTGTGGGTTCAGCTCTAGAGATATTTATGCAGAATGTTTAAGGAAACACCTGGCATCCTTTAGTTGCCTAAAATATATTATGACAGTAAAATGAGCTAAAAATTAACTTTTGTTTTCCAGTAGAGTTTTAAGAAAGTACAAAGAAAGCACTTCAGGGGGTGGGGTTCAAAAATAAGAAATAATTTTTATCCTTAGTGTTCTTTTGGAAACTATTTTCCGAGTAACAAGTTGCCTGAAGGAAAACGTCAGATCTAGGACACTGTCACATAAAACAGGACCTAAAAGCAAACCAACAAATTTAAATACATTGTTTCTGAGACCTAAGAAAAAAATAACAGCCCTGTCTTATAGCTCTCAGACAAGCAGAGGAACTGTGACTATTCAGGGCATTCCTCACAGACTTTCAATGTGGGAGGGGGTGAGACGAAAGAAGCGGGGGAAGTTTTGAAAACATAAAGGGACTATCATTGGTGTGTGGCTTGCAGGAGAAACTAGGAACGGTGAGGGCATGATACTTTTCTAAAGAAGTAAACCTCTAAGATTTACAAGAACAACAAAGTCTTAAAAGAAAAGGGTGCTAACATATTAAGCATCTTAATATTGGGGCTGATCTTTTAGGAATGTTCCTGAAACCCAGCTGACCTACTGTGTGGAAACTTAGCTAGCCACTTTCAGGGGATTCACAGAGAACCTTGGTGATTCTATCCATCCAGTGACATAGTCCAATAAATAGAAGAGACATATTAGATATTCTAGTCAAATAAACTTGAGCCACAGATGAATTCCCCACACCAAACCTTGTTCAAATCACAGAATCGGGAGTGCATGTGTGCTAGATGTGATTTATTATAAACAATAAAGAAATGGGAAAAGTACATGTGTTTCCATTTTAAATTATCTGATCTTTTGATAATATGATACGTGAACTAATTTTCTCATGACTTGACCTTAAAAACCGAAATTCTGTATGAAGTTCCAAATTATTTTAATGTTCTGTTCAATTAATTTCTAGGTTATATCCAACAAGAATGATAATGCTTTTTTTTAATTATATGGGAAAGCAAATGTGAGCACTAATTTTGCAATACAAGATTAAGATTCTTAGAGCAATTGGCCCTGAGTCTACAGGGAAGTTATTCTTTTACCATTTGATCTTGTTCTTTCTTTAGTGCTCTCATTCTGGGCATGACTATCCCGTGTGTGTGTGTGTTTGGTCACTATTGTTCCTCTTGTTCACATGTAAATGCAGTGTCTGCTCTCTCTTTTCTGACTAGATCTGAAACCTGAAGCACTGCCTGGCATATAGTAAGTGCTCAGTGAGTGCTAAGGCCAGTGCATACTCTTAATATCAAAATAAAACATGGCCTCCGATGGACATGTCTAGAGTCCAGTAGGATTTCCAGTCCTCTGTCTCTTCCTGGGGCATAGCTGATGTTTCTTATCCTCCTTTGCAGTTGAGGCGAGCATGTGACTACTTCTGTTCAACAAACTGGGAGCAAAGTGACTCTATTGCTTATTAGGTGAAGCTCTGAAAACCCAGGGAAGTTGTGTCTTGCCCTTCTCCCTTACCACACAAAACCCATAACATCTAATGACAAGATGGAGATGAGATTGAGTTGCCCAGGATGCTTTGCTCCCACACGGGGTATGATCACTTTAGGTAACTGCAAGACCTTCAAGTAATGAGCCTTCGCTGTATTAAGTCAATGAAAGTTTGAAGCTGTTTAGCGTTATATCACAATCCTGCCTTTCTGTGGTTGGTATGGTGTAATAATTAACAATGAACTCTTTAAACTCTGTAACTGTAAGCCTGGATGGATTTCAGAGAGTCAATGGAAATTACTATCTACAATACACAAGGTACTGTGCTAGGCCAAGAAATGTAGACATAGATAAAATAGTTACTGCTTTTAAGCAGCTTATAATGTTATGAGTGATACATTATGTATACAAGGAACTGTAGTGCAAGGGAAAACATGTGTCATAGTATAGGTATAAGCAAAGTGATACAGAAACCTACCTGAGATGGATATGGCGATTTCTTAGACCAGACCCTTAGTGAGAAAAACGTATGAAAATAGCTCCCCATTCACATGCACCACAGTGCAAATCATTCAGCTGTTAGGTTGTTTCCTGCATCCCCATTTCTCAGTGCAGTTCCCCTCTAGGTTCACTGTGCATTGAGCTGTGTCTGCCAAACTATGTTAAAAGGCTTGTCCTCATGACCTCAAAACATGACATTATTTAGAAATAGTGCTTTACAGAAACACCAAGTTAAAATAAAATCATTACAATGAACATTAGTCCAACAGACTGATGTCCAAAAAAAAAAAAAAAAAGTTCATAGACAAACACACAGAGAGAAAGGAATGTATATACAATTCAAGGAATACCAAAGATTTCCCACGAGCCACCAGCAGCTAGGGAGAGGAATGAAATGGAGGCCATTGGACTCAGAAACACCAAACTTGCTGGCACCTTGATCTTGAACTCTTGGCCTCTGCTGTTATGAAACAATGTATTTATGTTAATTAAACTAATTGTGATACATGGATGCAGAAGCCTTAGAAAACGGATGAAGTTGTGTTGATACATGAAAGAAAGGAAAAGGAAAGCCAGGCAGAAGAAAGGTATATTTAAGGCTTAGAGAAATAAATTGACAATTTGTATAGCTGGTTTAAAAGGAAGGTTGAGCCGGACACAACGAAGAAATCAACTAATCTTGGAAAGCCCAGGCCCAGTGGATACATTTACATCATAGTTCCTGCATCCATAGCTCAAGAACATTCCAAAAGAGAAGGCAGAAAAATTGTAGTGGACAGAATACCAGGAGGTCTGTTGTGAAACAGTCTCTCCTAGAAATAACTGCAAAAACAGGCAGGAACTTTGGCAATATTCATAGACATACTACTGTGAAAGGAGGGAAATCTCACAAGCTCCTACCCACAGACAAAGAACTACAGGCAACTAATGACTGCTGGAAGAGGAAGAATTAGCCTCTCCCAGGGATAAGCCCCCTGATTGCTTATCCAATATAAACTGATCAGCCCTGAAACTGTATGCACACAAACAACAAAAATGGACTCAGCAGGTTTTATTTATATATTTGTGCATACATATACATATATATGTAGCAATAATAATAAAAGAAAAAGAGGCTATCACTTTGGGGATGAGTGGGGGCGGTTATTGAAGTTGGAGGGAGAGGACTTGGGAGGGGCTGAAGGGAAGAAACAGAAGGGGGAAAGTGATGTAATTACACACATATGCTCGCTCACATGTGTGCGCGCGTGCACACGAACACACACACACACACACACACACACACACACACACACACACACACA
>CABHPR010119907.1:0-14640 GCA_902168415.1 Peromyscus melanophrys
CATGCGGACTTTTCTCGCTCCCCACTTCTCTCCACTGAGTCATTCTGCGTCTTCTTCACTTCCTTGTGCTCTTTCCTAATCTTGGGTATTATTATTCCCGAAAACTCCACACTGAGCTTTCCTTCCACTTGACCCTAAGTGAATCTCTCATGTAATCCCATCCTCAGCAACCTGATCCCTCACAGACTTCTACACTCATCTACTTCCTAAGCATCTACACTTGAATGGCCTCAGACCAGCCCCGCTCAGTAAGAAAAAAGCTAATGCCCTTCCTCTCCAAAGTCTGCTCTTCCTCAGTCCAATGTTCCTGTTGACACAGTTGCATCTAAGGACTTCATTGCTACTTTCTGCTTTCCTCTTCTCTGCCCCAGTGTAGTGTTATCCACTTTCAAATGTGCCCACTCCTCTCTAGCACTTGACTACCTCCTTATCTGCAGCCCCTAAAGTAGCCTTGTTGCAGTGACCTTTCCCTAGGCCTATCCCATTGTCTTCACTGAGCCCCAACAAGCTTTGAACAGAGAAAGCTAATCATTCCTCTTGAAGCAATTCCTAGCCCTGTACTAGCTCTCAGAACAAACTGAGACCCCATAACTTGGCTGTCAAAGTCTTCATGGTAAAGACTATAGCCAACACTTCAGGTTCATTTCTGGCCCTGTTGGTTGCCTTATACATAAGTCTTAGCTGGGCTAACCTTCTCATATTTTCTTGGAGTGACATCAGATCTCATGTTTTTGTTTCTTAAATGTTTGAATTGCCTTTTCCATGAGTACCCTATATTTCACTGCTACTTGTGATGATGGTTTAGAATGTTTCTTAGTATCATACCCACAACCCTCAACCAATCAGTACACCAGTACACAATTTGCAATCAAAGGCACTAGGAGTATGTGTTGCTATTACATTTCCAAGGCTTACTTGTGCTTTCCTTAGCCAAAATAATGAGGATTTCATTAACCGACTTAAAAAAAACATCAATTTAGCAATCCTGAAAAGAAATGCAGATGTGGACGAGGAGAAGGCTCAGCAGGTACTTGCTCCCCAGCCTGATGACTGATGATGGTGCTTGATCACTGGAATCGACATGGTAGATGTGCATGTACTAATACACACACACAAAAAAAAAATTAAATAAATAAATAAATAAGTATAAAATAAATTTTAAAAGAAAAAATACTAGGTTTCATACTCTCATTTAGATGTCAGCTAGCCAAATTCCATAACCCTGGAAATGATGTCTTGTATTAGAATGTCTATGGTAATCTGCCATAGCAGCCTCTAGAGAACTGGTGTTGGGGTGGTGAGTGTGTTTTGCATGTGCATGTTCATGTCTGTGTGCACATATCTCTGCAATTGCACATGCAGGCCAGAAATCAACCTGTAGTGCTGCTCACCAGGCACCATCCACTCTGTTTTTTGAGTCGTGGTCTCTTACTGGCTTGGGGCTTGCCAATTAGGCTGGACTGGTTGACCAGCTAGCCCCAGGGATTTACTGTCTCCACCTCTGAGATTTCAACATCCTGGTGGTCCATTCTCATTGCCACCTTGCCCAGCTCTTTGTATGAGTGTTGAGGATGAAACTTAAGCTCTCTCATGCTTTCAAGGCAAGCACTTATCTACCGAGTCACCGTCTATCATTCTACCATTGCAATCCATGGAGAGAAGAGTAGATAACTGCCTCTCTGGGGACAACATGCTTTATAAAACTTCTACTTCGTGCAGTAGGTTAATAAGAATGTAGTTCAGTCGCAGTGTAACGTGATAGTCTGGGCTTCTTGTAGTTACTTTTTTTTACTTTATTTCTTAGTTATTTAACATTCGCTTTGTTGCTTACAGCCCTCACTTCTCTTATTTTCTCAGTGTTAACCTTCATTAAAGTTTATTTTCAAAAATGTTTGACTCACTTGAGTAGCCTTTCTATATGGCATGCAGTACAAAACTGTCGTCTACAGTATATGTGACTTTTCAAATCTGGTATAGAAGAACGGAGGAGTAGAGCTGACATTGGTGACATTGTCAGCTGTGTTCGCAGAAAGCTCCCATTTGTTTGGCCCCATCTCATGAAAATAACAAAATATATTCTGTGCAAATGCCAGTTTCTTCTGTTCAGATGACATTTAGTTGTTATGTGGGTGGCTGCTGGCTACATATTTAGCAAAGGACATTGATTGAGGGAGTATTTTCCTCATTAATTTTTTAAAAACTTAAGAAGACCAGAAATTGACATAAAAAAGTTTCAAATTTATTCAGAGGGGTGGCATTCCAGAGGAAACCTTTCCAGGGGTCTATGCTGTGGTTGTGTCTTGAGTCCAGGGCCTGTGGGAAGAGCGTCAGTGTACCCTGGCTAAATGCATCGCAATGACTAGTGCAGAATGCTAGAATGCTCGTTAAATACTCATTGGCAAAACTATGGTGAATAATTGATTGTGAAGGAAAAACAACAAACATAAATACTTACACATTTCATGGTCCAGTGAACAGCTTTCAAGTTACATCTATAATCCATTTATGATGAATTTTTAATTTGTACAAATCAGACTCACACGATTTTATGTTTCTTATGATATGAAATATAATTAAAAAGAGGAATGGTTTTTTTCTAGGATAAAGCACTCCCATCAGTTTCTGTATGACTTACTGCGTGTTAGAGAAGAGAGACACACTCCATCTCACTAATAAGAGCTCCCAGGCTGAAAACTCCGTTCAAATATATAAACTCAAAGAATACCTAGTAGCAAGATAAAATAAGAGCAGAAGCCAGCTTTTCCACACTCAGTAAACCAAGGCAGGCTCTCTCAAGCCTTCTTTTAGGTTTGCTCAGGAGAGAGACAAATCCATAAAACAGCCAGGCAGGCTGCTTATTATGACACTGCCGGAAATGCACTGCAAACAATGAAGCTGCCCCGAATTTTGGACCCAGTTTTTATGATTGACATTAAGGGTCAGTTGCTTACATTTTCCATCCATCCTGGAAGCAATTTAATAATCAACAGAAATCAGAAGTCTATTATTCAGTGGCCATTGGCAGAAAATTAGGCAGAATTTCCTGGTTTATACTGAATATAAAATGGTATGTCTAGTAACTTTTAAAAAGCTAAGAGAAAGATATAACTATAATCTGGAATGCCACAAACAAAAAGCAAGGGTCTATGTTCTTGGAAGAAATATGAGAAGTTATAAACATTCTAGAATTGCTGGGGGAATAGGGCAATATCTAAATATAAGGCAAATTGCAATGGGAAATGTTTTATTAGGCTTTAATTCCATTCTCCTGAAGTGTTTTGCATCAGCTAGACTGAACATGTAAGTTATGCATTTGGAGAAATCTGGAAAAAAATTCCAACTCTATTATGGCACTCCCCATAGAGATTTTAAATAGCATACAATTTTATTAGTTCATGACAACAGGTAGGCAGCTTCCTCCTGTGTCACTTACATTTAAATTTTACAGTCTTTGTCTACAATTGGCAGGACTCGGGATAGTATTGATTGCTGCCAATGTGCCAGGTCCACTCAGCTGATGTTGGAGTCCAGGAGGCAAAATGGCTTCTTCCCTGAAGCAATCTCTGATTAAGAAGATGGGGCCTCGGGAGTATTTTTAGCATCTGGAATTCTTATTCATTTATTCGGTTTTGACTTTAGAGATCTTTCTCTGGTTGCATTTCTTGGGTGCAGAATGGAGAGAATTACTGGCGAATTGTTCTATTAACTTCAAACAATTGTGTTCCCTTTCCTACTGTTAGCCCTCTTGCAAAGAACCTAGACCTTTATAAGGGCATCATCCATCTGCATCGGTATTCTCCAAATATCTATGAAAATCACTGATGGCCCAGGACAAGGCATCATCCATCTGCATCAGCTTTCTCCAAATATCCATGAGAATCAATGATGGCCCAGGACTACAAAGAGAATTCCCAAAGGACAAGGAAGTCAGTGAAACTGTGGCAGGACAGTATTTCTTCTGCCTAGCTCTGAGAAGTATCCAGATGTTTTACAGAGGTGGTGGCTGCCTGCAAAGGCCAAACTTGTCACCAGGCCATCTTCTCAGATCCTAGCTGACCATATTGTTGATGTCAGTGGTTAAAAAGCAATCTCTTCTATAGCCACAAATTATGTTTTCATAGGAAACGGCTGGTTGGTCCCCAGCAGCTCTGAGAACTAATAATGTATCCTAGGAAATGAGTAAACTGTTGTTTCTGATTTCTCTCCTTCACATTGCCCATTAGCTCTTCCCAGACTTCTCATCTCCTTTTGCTCTGCTTCTGGAGAATTTCAAACCCTGAAAAGCCAATTCTATGGTATGAAGGACTATATTTTCCTACAAATGCAAATTTTCAATGATTAAAAATCTATGTAATTTCAAACAGCCGTTCTGACTAAATATCATGGCTTTTTCAGGTGCAAGAAGGTGTTGGTGCATTAAGGAGAAAGAAACCATCAGATCTGGGCACATTACTGAGCATTGGCTCTGAACAGATACCAATTTTTGGACACACAAAAGCATTAGAAATGGAAAAGAGATGACTCCTTTCCTGCCTATCATAAAGGACTACATTAGTTCCCTTGTAGGACAGACGGTTAGCAAGAGAACGGCCTGAGTGTGTGGATTTGAAACGTAAAGAAGGAGTGACACAACTGAAACTAAATATGATACACAAGCTCTGAGGTTGGAGAGACAGATCTTCAATTAAGAAATGCTATTGCAGAGGATCTGAGTTCAAATCCTAGTACCCACGTCCAGTGTCTCACAACTGCATGTAATTCCAGTTCCAGGGGACCCGATGCCTACATCTGGCTTCCATAAGCACCTGCACACACGTGGTGCATATACATAAACTCAGGCCTACACACACACTTAAAATTAAAATAAATACTTTTTTAAAAAGATACACAAACTCAAGTAAGCATACAAAAGATTTTCAACCTCACACTATCAACACCTTCTAAGTTAAAATGAGATACCATTACATGCTTTCATAATAGACAAACTCAATGCATTCACAATAGAAGATCTTCCTGAGGATGGGGAGCTACAGGAGGTCTCATTCTTTGCTGATGGGAATCTAAAATGGAGTGGTCACTTGAGAAGACAATTTGGCAGCTTCATACAAAACTAAACAACCTCTTATATAGTATCTAGCAGTCTTCGTCCTTGGAGCTCAGAATTGCAAACCGCATCTACAGAAAAACATACACTCAGATGTTTAGCAACTTTATTCATAGTGTCCAAAACTTGGACACATCCAAGATGCCTTTGCATATGTAAGTAGTTATTTATATGGTACCACATCAATGGAATACTATTTGACACTATAAATATAGATCAAACATGAAAAGAAGTGAAAAAAATATCCATTCATGGTACTAAAAGAAAGAAAACCACCTGAAAAGGCTGAACAGTGCTGGACTCTGGAAAAGAAAAGCCTTGGAGGCAGAACATGGATGGTAGTTGTCACTGATTAGGGGAGGGGGTTAGGATAAGCAGAGGGTGAGAAGGACTCCTTTTAGGACAGTGAGACTTCTTCACAGTACTGTAGTGGCCAGTGCAGGTCATTGCACATTTGACCAAATGCATGGAATGTGATACACAGATTATGAGTTCACTCTAAGTGATAATCTTCCAATATAAGATTGTCAACTGTAGTAAATATTCTACTGTGAAGGATGTTGTATGTGCTGTGATTATCAGTAGTGTGGGGACAGAAAGTATGTATGTAGGAACTCTCTACTTTCTACACTGTTTTCTGTGACTGAAAAGTAATCTGAAATATTAAATGAAGTAAGGACCTACCACTTGATACAAAATGGACACATTTTTTCTTACCCTAATATCTAAGCAATTTATGTGTAGCACAATATTTGGTGTGTTATTTTAATATTGTCCTCATAAGAAAAGATAGAAGAGGTAATTACCAAAGGTTGGGGAAGAAGATAGATTGAAAAAACATAAAATATTGGTTCAAGTGTATGAAAGTTTAGTTACAAAGAGGAATATTTTTAGTAATTTATTACACAACACAACAGCCATAGCTAATAATAGTACTCAAATATAGAATACAAAATGTATGGTAAAAAAGTGAAGTCTGGTGACTAGATTTTACTTTATTTTGTGTTTCATGAGTGTGTGTATATATTTGTGTGGGGGTGGGGGAGTCTGTGCATGTACATGAGTATGCATGAGTGTGGAGGCCAGGAGTCAGCCTAAGGAATTGTTCTTCAGGAACCAGCAAATTATTTCCTTGAAACAAGGTTTCTCCCTGGCCTGTAATTTACCAACTATGCTAGGCTGTCTAGCCAGCTAGCCTCAGAGATCCACCCCGCCTCTGTTTCCCCAGTGCTGGGATTGTGTGTGTGCATCATTATCACCATGCTTGGCTTTCTATGTGGGGTGAGAATCGAACTCAGCTCCTCATGCTGGCGCTACGAGCACATTACACACGAAGCCATTCCTCAGGCCCCAGTTTTCAGATTTTAAAGGGAGGTATTAAAGTGAATACAGTCCTATATAAGGAAGACTAAAGAATTCGCCAAAAAAGTATCATCAGAATTTTTGAGTGATTTCAGCAAGGTGTCAGGGTATACACACTTATCTGTATACAATTACAAAAATTATGAAAAATAGAAAATGAGAAACAGAATTAAGAAAATAATCTTACTTGCAGTAGATTAAAAGAATTAAACTACATAACAGAAATATATTTAATAAAAATGTAAACTTATACTCTGAAACTATAAAAGGTCATTAAAACAAATTAAATGATACCTAAGTAAATAGAAAAGCATCTTAGAAGATTTAATATTGGTAAATGGTGATAACTCTCTATATTAATCTGAAATTCAGTACAATCCATATTACAAATAGGGATCATTCTTTTCTTAACTCTTCCTCTGTTTTCAGTATTGACAAGGTTATTATAAGATCTGCATGAGAATATAAAAGACTCAAAATTGCTAAAACAATATTGAAAAATATGAATAAATTTTAAGAAATTATGCTAACTCATTTCATGAATTATTTCAAAGCTACAACCATCAAGGCATAGAGAACTGGTATGGAATTTGTTCATAGTTTTTAATTTAAAAGAATTAGTTGGCCGGGCGATGGTGGCGCACGCCTTTAATCCCAGCACTCGGGAGGCAGAGGCAGGCAGATCTCTGTGAGTTCGAGGCCAGCCTGGGCTACCAAGTGAGTTCCAGGAAAGGCGCAAAGCTACACAGAGAAACCCTGTCTCAAAAAACAACAACAACAACAACAACAACAAAAAAAAAGAATTAGTTGTATCTGGAAAACACTGCTTCTGTGGTATTTCAAATGTAATTGGCCCCCATAAGCTCACAGGCAGTTGCACTGTTAGGAGGTGTGGTTTTGGTGGAGTAGGTGTGGCCTTGTGGGAAGAAGTATGTCATTGTGGGTTTTGAAGTCTCATATATGCACAAACCATACCCATTGCCTGCAAGTCAAGATGTAGGACTCTCAGCTCCTTCTCCAACACCATGTCTGCCTGCACACCACCGTGTCACACCATGATGATAATGGACTAAACCTCTGAAAATGAAAGCCATCCCAATGAAATGTTTTTCCTTTATAAGGGTTGCCGTAGTCATGGTGTCTTTTCACAGCAATAGAACCCTACTAAGATAGAACTTGGTACCAGGGACGGGATATTGCTCTGATTGGCCTGACCATGCTTTTGTTTGAAGGAATATGAACCTTGGGGCTATGGATTAGAAAAGCAGTTGAACATTTTAAATGCTGCCTAATGAGCCATACTAGTAGGAGCATGGAAGACAGTGGTCTGAGTGTGATTTGATGAACTGTGAAGGCGTGGTTCAAGAGATTTCAGAGAAGAAGAATTTTAGTATGCTGCCTAGAGATCATTCTTGTGATATTTTGGTGAAGAAAGTGGCTGCTTTCTGCTCTTGTCCAAAGAGTCTGCTTGAGCCTAAAGTGAAGAATTTTGGATTAATTCTATTGGCAGAGGAAATCTCAAAACAGCCTAGTGTAGACTCTGTCGTGTGGTTATTAGTGGTAACTCTTACACAGATTTATAATGAAAAGGAGCAAGCTGAGAAAGTAAAAATAGAAAATATATAATTTAAGAAGACAAGGAATACCAGGAAGTAGAAAGGAGCTAAATCCTGTGATTTAGACAAGGAATACCAGGAAGTAGAAAGGAGATAAACCGATTAAGAAATGGAATAAAGGGAGGTGACCTCAGGGCAAGATTCTACCCAGTTAACTTCCCAACTTGTGAAAGAAATTAAAGAAAAGCTTAAAGAAGCGTATAGTGGTGCATGCCTTTAATCTCAGCACTCAGAAGCCAGATGCCAGTGGATCTCTGAGTATGAGGCTACACGGGTCTACAGATCCAGTTTCAGGACAGTCAAGCTTAGGCAGTGAAGGAAACCATTAAAAACAGAAAGTTGGGGAAGATGTAATTGAATGAGGAGGCCACATTCCAGCCTCAGTTAGCAACAGAACTTGGCAGCTTCTGCCACATAGTTCTGGAATTAAGGATAGAAGAAAGGAGCTATGGAATTTGCCTCTGAAACAAAGGAAAGCTGCTGAGGCCAGGCATGTGTCAGGGGTATCCCTGAATGTAGGCCTAGAGAGGCCATTGTGTGAAGCTGTGAAGTTGAAGTCTGAGTTGCCTTGGAGACCCCAAGATGTTGGAGATGCTAGAGCAGTGGGATACTTGCCAAGGAAAGCAACTAACAGGGAGCAGAACCAGCCCAAGAGAAAGAATTATGTTGCAGTCAACAAAGCTGAAAGGAGTTGGAGATCTGAACAGGACTTTGAAATCAGACATGGAAATGTAGAGTTTGGAGTTTGCCCAGCTGGTTTTCAGCCTTGCTTTGGTCCAGTATTTCCTCACTATGCTCCTTTTCCTACATTTTAGAATGGTAATGTATATCCTGTGCCATTATATATTGGAAGTATGTGATATGTTTTTTGTATATTTTTTATAGGCGATTACAGTTAACAGATTACATGAATCTCAGAAGAGACTTTAATCTTTGGACTTTAAAAGATCATTGCACATTGTTGAGACTGTGATAGACTATAGGGACATTAAAAGTTGGACTAAATGCATTTTGAATTATGATTTGTTATAAACATATGGGGTCCAAGGAGTAGAATGTGGTATTTTGAATATAATTGGCCCCCATAAGCTCATAAGGAGTGGCAATATTAGGAGGCATGGCTTTGTTGGAGTAGGTATGACTTTGTTGGAGGAAGTGTGCCACTATGAGGGTGGACTTTGAAGGCTCATATATGCTCAAGCCATGCCCAGTGTGTCAAACCATTTCCTGTTCCCTGCTGGTCAAGATGCAGGACTCTCAGCTTCTTCCCAGCACCATGTCTGCCAGCTCACCACCATGTCACACCATGATGATAATGGACTAAAACGCTTAAAATGTGAGCCACCCCAATTAAATGTTTTTCTTTTTTAAGGGTTGCTTTGGTCATGGTGTCTCTTCACAGCAATAGAAACCCTAATTAAGACAGCTTCCTTGACATTTTCTATCACCTCTACCTCTTAGACTTTCTCTTCCTATTTCACATTGCTCCTTGATCCTTGAGGGGAAGGGATCCAATGTCAAAATAAAGACATCCCATTGGGGCTAACTGCTCCAAACTCTCACAATTTCTGTACATTTTCCAGTTCATGGGTCTCTGTGTTAATTTGCATCTACTGCAAGATACTTCCCTAATGAAGGCTGAGTGATGCAGTGATCTATGGGGATAGCAATATATCACTAGAGTCATTTTATTACTATTTATTTATCAGAATAATAGTAGGAAGTTTTGCCTTAGGGCTCATGAGCTATCTTGTCTTAGCTTCTTGGTTATTAACATCTCATGGAGGAGGCCTTAAGTCCCATTTTTTAAAAAGTCATTGGTTACTCGCACAATGTGTGCTCTTATTGCACCAGTGGGTATAGCTTTCAGATAGGTCAGTACTGTAGCTCCTAGGGTTTGTAGCTGGGGAGATCGATGATTACTTGTCTCCTCTGGTAGCAGCTATAGCACCTTCTAGTACTACACTAGTTCATAGCGGTGAAGCTGCCAGTTGAGTATGAGATTGAGTTCCCCATGATCTATGGCATAGGTATGTGGTGTCTTCAGCAACAGGGCCTTACTATCAGGTTATGGAGGGTAACCAATAGCATGGCAAAATAGCCTAGCTGTCAATCAGCTGATGAATAATAAGTGAAAACATGGCACATTTGCACAATGGAGTATTACTTGGTTGGTAACAAAAAATGGAATTACACATTGTTGGCCTAATCCCCTCTCTAAGACTCACCTTCCCACACCATTGATTAGGGGTTAGGGTTTCATCAAGTGACTTCTGGAGAGACACAAACATTCAGACCAAAGTAGGTTGTCAAAAAGTTTTTCAAGATCATCAGATGAGTTGTATCATTTTTTCCCTTCCTTCAAAGTAGAAAACCAGACTCAAGAATAGAAGTAGTACATGAAGTGTGGCACTGAGTGAGTACAGGACATGGCTAGTTCGCTGATGGAAATCCATTATAGTAGCACTTTTGCTACTGAGAATGTCACAGCTTACATGGTAACTCAGATTGGTTTTATCAACAGATTTTTACAAACAGGTCCCCACTTGTACTACTTCCTTTTCTCCTGAGTGTGATAAAATACCCGGAGGAAGTAACTTAATGCAAGAAGGAGTGATCTGACTTACAGTCTGAAAGAGCACTGTTCACCTTGGTGAGGAAGACATGGTAACCATGCAGCTTATAGCTGGAGCTGCAGGAGTGCAAGTTAGCTGCACCTCCACTCCTTCAGTGGGGAAGCAGAAAGGTCAGTGTGGTGGTTTGAATTAAAATGGCTCCCATAGGCTCATAGGGAGTGGCACTATTAGGAGGTGTGGCCTTGTTTGAAGAAGTGTGTCACTGGGTGTGGGCTTTGATGTTTCAGATACTCAAGCCAAGCCCAGTCTCTCTCTCTCTCTCTCCCTCTCTCTCTCTCTCTCTCTCTCTCTCTCTCTCTCTCTCTCTCTCTCTCTACCTGCTGGTTCAGATATGCACCTCTTAGCTCCTTCTCCAGCACCATGTCTGCCTGCATGCTGCCATGTCCCATCATGCTGATAATGGACTAAACCTCTGAACTTTAAGCCAGTTCCAATTAAATGTTTTCCTTTATAAGAGTTGACATGGTCATGGTGTCTGTTCACAGCAACAGAAATCCTAAGACCATCAGCCAACAACCTGAGTCTAGATTCAAATCATAAAGCCCATATCCTCTTTGAGCTCACTTTCTCCAGGCTGACTCCACCTCTCAAAGGGGCCATAATTTCTCATAATACCACCACCACCTGAGGATCAGGTGTCCAAACACATGTAGCTGAGAAGGACATTTCTCAGGCAAATTGTAGCACCCACAAATTGCTAGGAAGGGGATAGAAGATCAGACATAAAAAGTTATGCAAAAGCAGAGGAGAATGCGTGGTCATTTTTAAATCAATCATTGTCATCCATGCTCCAATTTTTTATTTATTGATGAAATGGCTCACAAAATATGGGTAGTTTTATTTCAAGACTGAGTTGGGCTTTCATGTCAGGAAGTGCACTGTGATTTTCTAGTGAGTGACATCCAATGCAAGATATAAATAGATAAGTATCCACACAAATATTTGTATGTGCCCATCAGTACACACATCCATGTATTCAGGATATAATTATGGAAACTGGAAAATGTTACAATCTTTCATCTGAAAGGTCAAGACCAGGGATACCCAGGGGTGTTTTTTTCAAAATCTGAAATTCAGAGAACTGAAGGTAAAGATTGATTCCATTCCAAAACTGAAGACAGGGGAGCCAGGAGGGGCAGTGTGACCTGGGACAGACTCCACTGGGTCCACTCTGAACCTCAATGGTTTCTTACCCACACTGCTTTGCTAAGTCTTGAATTTTCACCTCTTCCAGAAACACCCGACAGACATACCCAGTAACAATCACGACTAACTAGACCATGCCATGTCTCATTTGGAAAAGTCCAGTGCCTCCCCGCCTCTTTCCAGTCTCTTTCCATGGGACATTCTGATTCCAGATGTGTGGACTAGAAAGAGCTATAGTCATCTTGCAACAATCTTGTGACCACCAGTGAGTAGCCTGACCATGACTGTGGGTCAGCAAGGAGCTGAAAAAAGTAAGAATCCATAATGGCAAGTGGCCCAGGAGTAACTGGCCTGAGACCTCAGCTTCTAGTTACAAGAGAAAAATAACCTTTATTGTCTTATCCAACTTGAATTGGAAATTACTATTTCTTACAGTCAAAATATTCTAATTGGTGCAGAAATATCAGGAAACTTGAAGATGATGAAGGGAATAGAAAGGTATAAATGGAAAAAAATCAGTCCTTGTAAAGAAGAGGAAATGTCAAACATATGCTTTCCAACAAGCAGAAACAGTAAAACACTGAAGTAAGCTATGAAACTGTAGAGGGGTGAAGGTTAGCGGCTCAATGGCACAACAGAGCACTTCTCGAGTGGCAACAACAACCCCTACCAAATACTAGGTTGAAAACCTCTAGCAAAGCGCTCCACACTGAACATTTACATTTTTGCAGTTGGATTTATTTTAATGTGCTTCAACCCTGAGGCAAGGGCTCTGCCTTTCACCATCTGCCTTCCTATGCCACTCGGGTAATGAATGACTCAACTCTCTTTATACCTAAGTAAAGAAAACTGGACTTCCCTTTCTCAGCTCAGCTGGGAGCTTCCTCCCACCCCTGCTAATAGTAAGACATAGAGATCTAACTCCTCTCCAAGGGGCAATGGCTCGGAGGCCAACTGTCCTAAACTATCCCTGATTATGAAGAGAAATATCAAATTGTCAAACTCACCTAGGTAACTGGGACATAGCCTTGAGGTTAAAAAACAAATTGTCAGAACCAATTTTAAAATTCACTGGGAGCTGCTGTCAGACAAATGAACAGGCTGTGATGAACTGGCTCACACACAGTGTGATGGGGGTCGAGCAGCTGGCATCCGCCCCAATTAGATCTGGCACTGGAAGAGCTAGTGTGCACGCTGGTCATGTGCTCCCTCAGAGTATGCAAGCCGTCCTGCCTATCCTGGAGCTAGATAGTCATATAAAACACGGATCTCTATTGAATATGTCATAGGCTTTGCACGGCCCTCTACAGCCATTGCATGCCTGCTTCGTCTTGGTTCAAGATACCTGTATCACTCTGTATTTGCTTCCCAAATCAAGGCAAAAATGTAAGCAGTAATGTAAGCCTCTCAAGACTAGAAAAATGCCACTTTCCATGGACAAACCAACAGGAAGATGGCCCGTGCTTTTGTAGGAAGAAACACACAGTGGTACCTTGATTAAGAACCTGCCTAAATGAGCCCTCTACCTGGCAGCTGGAGGATACCTAGGTATGAGCATAAATTCTTAATAATTCAGTATTGTTTACTTCACATGCTTTGGTTACTACATGGCCTTGCTGTACAATGGGATTTTCTAGAAACACTACCAATGTGTAATCTTGGATGCAACTGAAGACCTCTATGTGACCACTGTAGTGTGCAGTTGGTGGTGACCACCATGAAAATGTGATATTTGGTGAGTTCATAAATGCAGGCTAGTGTAGTCCTGTGTAATAAGGAGTATAGGAAAACCAATTCTGTATGATTTTTTAGCTTAAATTTTTGATTAAAAATAAAATATCTGTATGGCTTTCCACTACTTTAGGTGAAGACCACAATTTAAAATAAAAGAGTAAATTACACATTCCAATATAATAACATTAGTATGAGTATATTTAGAAATGAAATCAAATTATCCAAGAGATATCTACACTAGCATGTCTACCACAGTGCTGTTCACAACAGCCACGAAACAGAAACAGCCCGAATGCCCATTCGCTGTGGGTTGCATAAGGAATGGGTGGTATCTGTGCACAATGGGATACTCTTCATTAATGACAAAGAATATAAACTAGATGTTTGCAGTAGCATGGATGGAACTAGGGTTTGTTATGTAAAGTGAAATAAGCCAGGTACAGAATGGCGAGCAGCTCACAATCTCACATGTGGAACTTAAGAAGCTGACTGCTAGACCTAGAGACATGGCTCACTGGCTAAGTGCACTGGAGGCTTCTCCAGAGAACCTGGATTCCGTTCTCAGCACTCACATGGTCACTCAGAACAATCTGTAACTCCAGTCCCAGTGGGTCCGATGCTAGCTCTTGGGCTCCACGGGCACTGCACAAACATGGTATGCATATATTCAAACACTCAAAAAGCATAAAATAAAAATCTCAAAATAAAACACTTTAGTTAATTACTATATTTATATATAATATATATTTATTTGTATAGTTAAAGTTAATTGCATGGAAATTAAGAATAAAATGGTAATTATGGAGGTCAACAAGAATAGAAGGAAGGAGAGAGTTGGGGGAAGTTGATCATTGTATGCTTGATTATAGTTGAATCCGATAAAGATCTGGGCATGACTTTGGGAAGAAGGATAGCTAGCTGAAATAGTTAATAAGATGTAGATGTGGTTTTGAATGAGAACTGTCCTCCATAAGCTCAAGTATTCGGACACCTGGCCTCTTTGGTTGCACTTTTAGGAGAGTTATGGAAGGGGAGCCTTGTT
>CABHPR010119910.1:0-14771 GCA_902168415.1 Peromyscus melanophrys
TTTTTTTTTTTATTGACCAATCAGAGCAACACATTTTATATACAGACCATCCCACAGCAGTTGCCTTTGTTTGACGTAATGGAGCTGTGATATTTTGCCTTGTGTAAAATATCTGATTGGTCTAATAAGGAACTGAATGGCCAGCAGCTGGACAGAGAGAAATGACAGGTGGGGCTGAGATGCAGAGAGAATAAATGAGAGGAGAAATATGGGTACAAAGAAGGAGAGAGGAGAAGACGATGACATGAGGCCAGCCACCCAGTCACATAGCCAGCCATGGAGTAAGAGTGAAAGAAAGGTAAATAGAAATAGAGAAAGAAAAGCCCAGAGGCAAAAGGTAGATGAGATAATTTATGAAAAGCTGATTAGAAACAAGTCAAGCTAAGGCCAGGCATTTATACATAACAATAAGACTCCATGCGGATTTATTTGGGATCTGGATGGCAGGCACCCAACAGAGCTAAAGGGCAAAAGAGTAAAACAATCAACAACAGTTAATTCCATAACATCTATCTGTGTTCATTGCTTTCATAAGCCAATAACCCTTGGTTTCTGTTTCTGGCTTTTTTCTTTTCCTTTTGAGCCCTTATCCATTATTTTTAATTTATTTCATTTATTTATTATTTTTTTTTATACAATACATACCAACTGCTACTCCTCCTTCATCTTATCCACCCAACCCCACCCCCCCACAACATGTCCTTTCCCCCAGATCCATTGCTCTTCCATATCCCTTCAGAAAAAAAGCAGGGCTCCAAGTAATATCAACCAAACTTGGCATAACAAGACACAATAAGACTAGGCATATATCCTTATTCTAAGGCTGTACAAGGTAACCCAGTAGGAGGGAATCAGTCCCACAAGCAGGGAAAATGAGTCAGAGACACCCCCACTCTCATTGTTAGGGTTCCAACAAAATCCCTAAGCTAAAGAACTACAGAATGTATGCAGAGATCCTGGTGCAGACCCATGCAAGGTTCATGGTTACCCAGTCCCTGAGCCCCTCTGGTCCTGCTTAGTTGATTCTGTGGGGGCAGTTTTCTTGTGGTGTCCTTGGGCCCTCTGGTTGTCATAATCTGTAGCAGGAATCTTAAAAGGTCTTATTAATAAAATCAAACATGAAGCCAGTTATTGGGGTGAATGCTGGAAGATCAGAGAAGCAGAACAAACCACAGCTTCCTCACTTCGACAGTTCCTCAGCTGATCCTGTTTCCTCAGACTGGAAGCCTCTGAGTCCTCATCCCAATGGCTCTCAGCTGAACTGCTGCTCAAAAACCTGAATGTTTAACCAGCCAAAAACTTCTAGTTTCTGGTCCTCCATGCCTTATATACCTTTCTACTATCTGCCACCACTCCCTGGGATTAAAAGCTCACTTCTTGGGTTTAAAGGCATGAGACATCATGCCTGGCTGTTTCCAATTTGGCCTTGAACTCACAGAGATCCAGAGTGATCTCTGCCTCTGGAATGCTAGGATTAAAGGTGTATGCCACCACTGCCTATCCTCTGTGTTTAATATTGTGGCTGTTCTCTTCTCTGACCCCAGATAAGTTTATTAGCGTGCACAATATTTTTGGGAACACAATACCACCACATACAATCCTTCCTCCTCATATTCTGCGGAGTTCCCCAATCTTTGTCCAATGTTTGGCTGTGAGTCTCTGTATCTGCTCCTATCATCTGCTGGAGGAATTCACTCTGATGATGATTGGACTAGGAACCAATCCTATGAGTACAGCAGAATATCATTAGGAATCATTTCATTGACTGGGTCTGTCTATCTATCTATCTATCTATCTATCTATCTATCTATCTATCTATCTATCTATCAATCTATCTATCTATCAATCTATCTATCTATCTATCTATCTATCTATCTATCTATCTATCTACCTACCTATCTATTTTTGCCAATTGTGTTTGGTTCTTCCCTAGGTCTCTGAGCTACCCAGCTTCCGGATCCTAGACATCCAGACAATGTTAGGCATGAGCTCTTTCTCATGGTCTGGGCCTCAGGTTAGACCAGTCACTAATTGGGCATTCCCACAAGGTCTGACTCACCATTGCTCCAGTACATCTTGCAGACAAGGCAGATTGTGGGTCATAGATTTTTGTGACTGAATTGATGTATTAGTACCCCTGCTAGAAGCCTAAGTTGGTTACAGAAAATGGCCAGTTCAGGCTCCATAGTCTCCATTACTAAGAGTCAGTCAATCTCATAGGTTCTGTAAAGTTTCCATTGAACTAGGTTTCCATAACATCCCTGAAATATCCACTTATTTCAGTCATCTCTCCCAGTACTCTCTCCCTCTGTCCCTCCCTCCCCAACCTGATTTCTCACGTTCCAATACCCACCAGCTACCCACAAAATCTACTTTATTTCCCCTTCCCAGAAAGATCTATGCATCTCACCTAGACTTATCTTTTTTGGTATAATTTCTATGAATCTGTGGATTGTAGTATGATTATCCTTTACTTAACAGCTAATATCCTGTAGATAAACAGTCTTATTAAATAAGAAACAGAGCCAAAAGCCCAAGAGGTCAGAGCAGTAGCTGAGAGCTAAGCTTACCCTTCTCTGCCACTACTGTCCTCCCCCTCAGCAAGTGCGCTACTTCCTGTGTATCTGTCTTTTTATAGACTTTCTGTTCTGCCTTCTCATTGGTTGCAAACCCAACCACATGACCTCCTCGTCACTGCCCATCTATACAGACCTCCAGGTCTTCTATGGTTGGTATTGAGATTAAAGGCGTGTGTCTGAATGCTGGCTGTATCCTTGAACACACAGAGATCCACCTAGCTCTGCCTCCCAAGTGCTGGGATTAAAGGTGTGCACCACCACCGCCCAGTTTCTGCTATGGCTTGCTATTAGCTCTGACCCCCAGGCAACTTTATTTATTATCATACAAATAAAATCACATTTCAGTACAAATAAAATATCACCATAATATCCTCTTAAAATTAGTACATATCATGTTTTCCTTTTTTGGTCTTGGTTGCCTCACTTAAGATGATTTTTTTCTAGTTCTTTCCATGTACCAATTTCATAATGTCATTTTTTCTAACAGCTGAGCAATACTCCATTGTGTAAATGCACCACATTTTCTTCATCTATTCTTTGGTTGAGGGAAATCTAGGTTGTTTTCAGATTTTTGGTATTCAGGGTAAAGCCACTAGGAATGTAGCTGAGAAAGTATCCTTGTGGCACAGCAGAACATCTTTTGGGCATATGCCTAAGAGTGGTAAAGTGGGGTGTATCAATTCCCAATATTCTAAGGAACCACCACATTGATTCCCATAGTCGCTGTATGAGTTTGTAATCTACAAGCAATCGAGGAATATTCCTTTTGTTCCACACCCTGGCCAGCATGAGCTGTTATTTGTGTTGTTTATCTTAGCCATTGTTACAGGTATAGGATGAATTCTCAAAATCATTTTGATTTTCATTTCCCTGGTGGCAAAGGGTGTTAAGCATTTCTTGTTTTATTTAAAAAATTTGATTCATTTTACATAACAACCATGGATCCCCCTCCATCCCTCCTCCCACCCCCCTAGCCTTCTCCTTCCAACTTCCCCCATCCCCTCTTTCAAAAGGGTAAGGACTCACATGGGGAGTCAGCACATCATGGTACATTCAGTTGAGACAGGTCCAAGCCCCTACCCCCTGCATCAAGGGTAAGCAAAGTGACCATAGGTAATGGAATCCAGAAAGCCAGCTCATGTACCAGAGATAGATCCTGATCACACTGCCAGGGGCCCCTCAAACAGACCAAGCTACACAACTGTCTCCAGTATGCAGAGGGTCTAGTCCAGTACCATGCAAGTTCCATAGCTGTAGGTCTAAAGTTTGTGAGTTCTTATGAGCTTGGTTCAGTTGTCTCTGCAAATTTCCCCATCATGATCTTGACCCCCCTTGCTCATATAATCTCTCTCCCCTCTCCTTGAATGGACTCCTAGAGTTTGGCCTGGAGCTTGGCTATGGATCTCTACATCTGCTTCCATCAGTTACTGAATGAAGGCTCTGTGGTGAAAGTTAGGGTATTCACCACTCTGATTACCAGGGTAGGCCAGTCCAGGCACCCTGTCTACTATTGCTAGCAGTCTAAACTGGGGTCATCCTTATGGATTCCTGGGAACTTCCCCAGCACCAGGTTTCTCCCCTATCTCCACAATGGATCTATCAAGATATCTCTTTTATTCCTCTCCCACTCAGTCCCTGTTCCAGCTTGACCATCCTGTTCCCTTATATTCTCATCCCCCACCCCCTACCCATTATTCCATCTCGTCACCCCCAGTTTACTCAGGAGATCACATCTGTTCCCCCTTCTCAACAGGATCCATGTGTTCTTCTTAGGGTCCTTTTTATTTCCTAGCTTCTCTGGAGCTATGGGTTGTGGTCTGATTAGCCTTTGCTTTACATCTAGTATCCATTTATAAGTGAGTACATACCATGTTTCTGAGTCTGAGTTACCACACTCAGAATGATACTTTCTAGTTCTATCCATTTGCCCACAAATTTCATGCTGTCATTGTTTTTTACATCTGAGAAATACTCCACTATGTATATGTACCACATTTTCTCTATCCATTCTTTGGTTGAGGGACATATAGGTTGTGTCCAGGTTCTGGCTATTATGAATGATGCTGCTGTGAACATAGTTGAGCAAGTGTCCTTGTGGTATGATTGAGCATGCCTTGAGTATATGCCCAAAAGTGATATCATTGTGTCTTGGGTAGATTGATTGCCAATTTTCTGGGAAGTTGTCACACTGATTTCCAAAGTGGCTGTACAAGTTTTTACTCCCACCAACAGTGGAGAAGTGTTCCCTTTGCTCCACATCCTCTCCATCATAAGTTGTCATCAGTGTTTTTGATCTTAGCCATTCTGACAGGTGTAAGATGATATCTCAGAGTCATTTTGATTTGCATTATTCTGATGACTAAGGACATTAAGCAATTCCTCAAATGTCTTTTGACTACTTGAGGTTCTTCTGTTGAGAATTCTGTTTAGCCCATTTTTCAATTGGTTGTTTGGTATTTTGATGTCTAGTTTCTTGAGTTCATCATATATTTTGTAGATCAGCCCTCTGTCAGATGGGAGGTTAATGAAGATCTTTTCCCATTCTATAGGCTGTCATTTTGTCTTATTTACCATATCCTTTGCTTTACAGAAGCTTCTCAGTTTCAGGTGATCCCATTTATTAATTGTTGTTACCAGTGTCTGTGCTACTGGTGTTATATTTAGGAAGTGGTCTCCTGTGCCAATGCGTTCTAGGCTATTTCTCATTTTTCTCTTCTATCAGGTTCAGTGTAGCTAGATTTATGTTGAGGTCTTTGATCTACTTGGACTTGAATTTGGTGCATGGTGATAGATATGGATCTGTTTGCAATCTTCTACATGTTATGACAGCACTATTTATTGAAGATGCTTTCTTTTTTCTACTGTACAGTTTTGACTTTTTTTAAAAAATCAGGTGTTTATAGGTGTGCAAATTAATGTCAGGGACTTCAATTGGATTCCATTGGTCCATGTGTCTGTTTTTATGCCAATACCAAGCTGTTTTTATTACTATAGCTCTATAGTAGAGCTTGAAGTCAGGAATGTTGATGCCTCCAGAAGTTACTTTATTGTAAAAGATTATTTTAGCTATCCTAGAATTTTTGTTTTCCATATGAAATTGAATATTGTTCTTTTGAGGTCTGTGAAGAATTTTGGTGAAATTTTGATGGGGATTGCATTGAATCTGTAGATTGCTTTTGGTAAGATTGCCATTTTTATTGTGTTGGTTCTACCTATCCATGATTCTGATGTCTTCTTCAATTTCTTTCTTCAAGGACTCAAACTTCTTGTCATACAGGTCTTTCACTTGTTTAGTTAGCATTACCCAAAAGTATTTTATATTATTTATGGCTATTGTAAAGGGTGATGTTTCTCTGATTTCTTTCTCAGCCCATCTATCATTTGTATATAGGAGGACTACTGATTTTTTTTTTTTTAGTTAATCTTGTATCTCACCACATTACTGAAGGTGTGTATCAGTTGTAGGAATACTTTGGTAGAATTTATGGGTCACTTATGTATACTATCATATCATCTGCAAATAGTGAAAGTTTGACTTCTGCCTTTCCAATTTGTAGGCCCTTGATCTCCTTTTATTGTCTTATTGCTCTAGCTAGAACTTTGAGTACTATATTGTGTAGATATGTGGAGAGTGAACAGCCTTGTCTTGTTCCTGATTTTAGTTGACCATGAACAAGAACTAACCAGATAATGATACAGCAAAAAGAGTTCCTCCATAGTGTCTGCTTGAAGTTCCTGTCTTGATGATGGACTAATGTAGGCCAAATCATCCCTCTCTAAATAACTGTATTAATAGGAGTTAAATTTCTGTCTCTCAACAGCTCAGCTGCTTCTGAGGGTTATATACGGCTGATCTTTGTATTAGGTAATTATGCAAGCCATGATCTGTTCCAAAAGATCTGTAATGGAAAATGCTAAGCCTGAAAGACAAGATTATATTCTTCTATAGGAATATAGTTTGCATTGTATTCTTTCAACATGTAAGACAAAACATATATATATGTGTGTGTGTGTGTGTGTGTGTGTGTGTGTGTAAGTGTGTGTGGTTATGTGTGTGGAGAATAAAATATTCACAGTCTTGTAGAAATACTTTATGTCATCTTTCTAAACAAGTTGGTTCTTAAGATAATGACATGGACAACTTCTAAGTTCTTACCTTTGAGATAATAACCACCATTGAAACACAATATTCTGTTTTATTAACTGAATATATATATAAATGAATATATATATATTCTCTTGACTATTATATATTTAGCCTCGATTATAGAATATATCTCAGATTCTTATTGTGCATTTATGATTTTCTTATATATCATTAATATGAGCAGTATATTCTAATAGGAAAATATGTGCACCTATAGCCAAATAATCTTCTTTGGAATAAGCTGCTTTATCATACCCATCTTAGCTGATATAGCCATTGCCATTCATAGACTTTCCCATCCTTGCCCTGGATTATGCTTCATTATTCTGCAATTACAAGGTTAGTCTTTGCATCCAGTCAGATCAGACTACCAGCAAATGCATCCATAAAACCTGTTAACTCCACTAATTCTTTGCACCTTTTGAATGCAAAGGGATTTGGTACTTAATTTTGTTTCCAAAATGCTCAGTATTCTGGACCATTAACAAATTACACCTGATGTGCAGCTTGGATGTCAGCAGAATTTTTATTGGTGTTTTGATCCTTCCAGATTGTCATTCCATCTCTTTTCTCCTGGTGCTTGTGTGTAGTTGCACAAAGATGAGATGCTCTGTATCTTGGCTTATCTCCTAATTAAAATGATTGCACACCATGTATATGAAGCTAATTCTTCTGGCTTTGTTTTAAATTGATCACTCTGTCTTCTCACAGAAATTGTTATTTTCATCAAGCTAATGGTTTTACCCAGGAAAATGGACACAGGTGCTTCCTGTTGGAGTTTTGGACCTCAAAACCTATGGCTTTTGCCAAATTGAAGTTCTATAAATTTACCTCTTTATTAATGAGGTTATAAAAGATAGCATCTATTATTAGAGATGGTAATGCAAATTAGCTGACTTTCAAACCAGGAACCAGCAGAGATGAGTTCAAAGGCTCCTCTCACATTAGTTTGGTGACTAACTCAATACCTCCCTCATGTAAGACACAGCAATTTGACGAGATTACTGATTCCCAAATGCATACAGAAAACAGCATATTAAAAATGTGTGCCACCCGGGCGGTGGTGGCACATGCCTTTAATCCCAACACTTGGGAGGCAGAAGCAGGTGAATCTCTGTGAGTTTGAGGCCAGCCTGGTCTACAAAGTGAGTTCCAGGAAAAGCGCAAAGCTACACAGAGAAACCCTGTCTCGAAAACCAAAAAGAAAAAAAAAAAAATGTGTGCCATTTGGAGGCCAAAGACCTTACTTGGTTTAAAAAAAAAAAAGTGAGTATAAGAAAAGTATGCAGCTGTATGCAGCTGTGAATCCCTTATATTTTAGCAAAGGATTATAAGGTACTAAATCCTGATAATTACTGAAATTAGATTTTTATAACACTATAAAATTATGTCGCCAGGCGGTGGTGGCGCACGGCTTTAATCCCAGCACTCGGGAAGCAGAGCCAGGTGGATCTCTGTGAGTTCGAGGCCAACCTGGGCTACCAAGTGAGTTCCAGGAAAGGCGCAAAGCTACACAGGGAAACCCTGTCTCGAAAAAAACCAAAAAAAAAAAATATGTCATCTGCAGACTTGAATAAAAAATAGACAGTTATCTGAATTTCTTCCATTGTTCAGTTTCATTGCTTAACTTTACTGATCATGTCCTCTTAAACCCTAAAAGGAATGCGCCATCTAGGAAAAGCAAATAGATGCATGCTTAGGAAGGAAAGGACACTGAGATCCTTAAATCACTATGTAAGAAAATTGATTGAATACAGTATCACAGTGTTTCATGTGTTTATAGATTCCCTTGGAATCCAAATGGTACCAACTCCCTATGTTCAATGGCCTGGATTTGAGATATACGATACATAGATTTCATACGACAAAATTGTATGGACAGAATAATATCACTATGCTCCAAATTAATGAACTATTTATTCATAGTGTGTACAAAAGTCCTCATATTGTATATTTTTTAGTCAAGGAGAGTCAGAGTGACTACATTCGTCTTTCAAATTGTGTCTACAAACAATGTAATGGAAGATGTGCTCTTAGCAAAAAAAAAAATTATTTTGCTAATACTTTATGATCGGTTCTTTCTCTTCTCATTTACATACAGTAAATGGTAATGAAGTCAATTCCCAAGGGGACAAAAGAAGTGTGTTTTGAGTTGGGATATGTAAACTGGAGTCTCTTAGCGAAAAAGGTCTGAAATGGGTGGTTCAGATATACTCTCACATTGTGAAAAGTGCTGTCCATAATTTTTTGCTTATTTTATGTCATTACTATTTTATTGTATTATCAGATTGTTAGTACTTAGAAAACCTGCAATGAAAGGCTAAATTGGAAATTGCCTGCCCAAGAATTTTCCAGATCTTTCCTTCCCTCCGACTTCCTATAAAAATTTCTCTTGCTGGCTTCTTTATACCTTAAGTAGGGAGGCCTTTTTTACTAGATCAGTTTCTCTTCTGATGACTTTCAACCATCTCAACCTTTGGAACAGAATTTAATGTTCATTTACTTTAAAAAGGCTTACGTTCGCCATCTGTTTAGTGCTCAGGCATGCAGTGCTCAACATTGCACTTTGTCAATTGTAGTCTTGGAAGACTCATTAATGCAGCATCCAATATGATCTGATATTCACCTTGGCCTATCTTCTCTTATGTATATTTTAGCAGAGTTAATTTGCATAGTTTAGATAAACACACCATAATTACACTTGTTTACAGGTCTCTGTGTCCATACATATTGCCAAGGTATAGATAGAGATAGAAAATCAGTAAGCAGGTCTTCCACAGTTTGTTCAATGTTAATACCATCTGTTAAGGATGGGTTAGAAGCCAGAGAATGGCCAATTTCATGCTGTTTTTAGTAGAAGCAGCAACAGTTCCCTAAATGAGATTGCTCACACTGAAATATTCTATTTCTTCACTGCTAATTGTTCAAATGTAAACCTATTCACCTAAAACCTACAGATCCACCAGACTCCCAAACTAGGTCAATAGTATCATCTTGCCATAATCTCAAGGTTTATTCTCATGAGTTCACTTGATACTTCCTGATTTTGATGCCACTCATCTTTTGAGTATATCCTTTAATATTTTCTCTGTTGCTGTGTCTTTCAGCATTTAAAGCTTTCCCATTATCCTCCTTATCCATGCCTCTCATTTCTGTGATCATTGCTGCATTATTTTTGAGTCATAGACAACATCATCTCCTGTTTTAACCTGCAGATTCCTGAAGGCCTGTTCTGTTTTTATTAGATTCTCCAATATAAGTCTTTTAGCCATAGCATCTATCTTTCCAACAATATTCCGTCAGCACTTCTCCTCTCTATAATCCTCTTCAACTGTCTGCTTTTCCTCATTCCTCTTCAGCTGTATTCTTGCTCTTTATGACTAGCAGAAGCAGAACTTAGACTGCATAGTCTTGACTTTGCTCTAAACTTTGTCTGATAGAATGTATGTGGTGAGAGTAGCAGTCACAAAATGTGAGCAACTTCCAAACTAGTTCTTTTCAACACATTTTAATTGTTAGCTTGTACTATCTATATTAGATACTATAGCTCAATCAGATTTTTCCAAGAATATTATCAAGAAGAATATAATCAATAACTCCATTTTATAGAGAAGGAAACTGAAGTTCAGGGAGACTCCATAATGATTATAATATCTTAATAGTCACTGAGTTCACAGGAAAATGTAGTCTGAGATGAAAGAGCTGCACCTTTTTGGGTTTTGTAGACAAAGTTTCTCTGTGTGTAGTCTTGGCTGTCCTGGAACTCACACCGTAGATCAGGCTAGCCTGAAACTCACTGAGATCTGCCTGCCTCCGCCTTTCCAGTGCTGGGATTAAAGACGTGTGCCACCCTTGCCCTGCAAGGGCTGTACGTTTTTTTTTTGCTACACTTTTGCTTAAATTGGTAATTTCCAGATTATCTTAAAATCAATCAAGAAAGCAGTATTCAGGCTAATTACAAGCTGATAGAAAGGTGCAGTGTGCAAGGTGATGAGGTCACAGAATGGAGTCATGAATCAGCTCATCGCTTCCTTTTCTAGTTGCCAAATGGACAACTGAAATCCAGTTAGAAGGCCTTTGCAACACTTTAATCACAGATACTTAGATCTGGAAAGCCCACAGATGTTTCAAGTAGATATCAGTGGAAAGATCTGCCTAGTGCAATAGAATCACTACTGTCACCAGGCTACACGGTAAAGTCTCAGAACTGAAGCCATCTCCAGAGAAAGTGAAGAGTTTGGGGGGCATTTGGAAATTTTCCTCACAGTTACAGAGAACTGTTACAGTTACAGAGAACTCTCTTCATTTGAAGAGAGTAGAACAGTATGCTGCCTCCATCATAATAAGGAGGCTTCTAAGTCTCTGGTTAGAAAGACCAAAGATGGGAAGGAGAAAGGTTTTCAAACAAGGAATTATGGTCAGAAGATGCAAAAACTACTAAAACAAAAATTAGACTATTTGCAAGTTCAGATTTCAGTTGTTTACAGCTGTGTTATCCTTGTCCTAGATGGGAGGTTGAAAAGTCATGTATTTAAAGGAATGTGGGGTCATTAGACTTTGAAATAAATAAAAACTTATTGAGAATACAATTAGGGTCATAATCTCAAAGGAAAAATAACTTAAAATTGTAAGTATGATTAGCTGTTCAGTTTAACAGCTAAATTTGTCAGTTCTCAGAGTGCAAGGCCACTATATTAAAACTCCAGATGATGACATAAAGGGACAGTCCAGAAAATCAAGCCAGGTGATCCTCTTACTTAAAAGTGCAGTTGCATGGGCTTCTGTTCTACTTCATTCCCCTGGTCATGTAGGAACTTTGGCATGGTTATCAAATCTAAGATAGATGCTTCAGTGTCTGAATTCCACTCCCAGATATTAGGTAGACATGGACACATTAACAGTTGCATGTTTTTTGTTTTGCGTTGTTTGTTTTCCCAAGCCTTTTTTTTGTTTTCCTTCTCTACTGGCAGACCTATTTATATCCTAATAAGTTGAAGACAAGGTTTTAATTATTTTTATTAAGAAATTTTTTATTCATTTTATATATCAACCACAGATCCTTCTCTCTTCCCTCTTCTTGCCCCTCAGCCTTTCCTCCCAACTCCCCCATTCCCTCCTCTGGCAAGGTAAAGACTCTTATGGGGAGTCAGCAGAGTCTGGTACATTCAGGTTAGCCTGGTCCTAGCCCCTCCCCCTGCATCAAGGCTGTGCAAGGTGTCCCACCATAGGTAGTGTGTAGATGTAACCAACCGTCTTATAAATAAGAAACACAGAACCAATGCAAAGAAGAAAGCCAAGAGGTCGGAGCTAAGAGCTAAAACCTTACCCTTCCTCCTGCAATGGTCCTACCTCTCTGAAGGAGCCGCTACTTCCTGTGTTAAAGTCTTTATATAGTCTCTGTTCTGCCTTCTCATTGGTTGTAAACCCAACCACAGGACTGCCTCATCACGGCCTGTCTGTATAGACCTCCAGGTGTTCTATGGTTGGTATTGAGATTAAAGGCATGTGTATCCAATGCTGGCTGTATCCCTGAACATACAGAGACTTACCTAGCTCTGCCTACCAAGTGCTGTGATCACAAGCGTACACCACCACTGCCCTGCTTTCCTATGGCTTGATAATAGCTCTGACCCCCAGGCAACTTTATTTATTAACATACAATTAACATTTTGGTACAAAAGAAAAATATCACCATAGTAGTGGGCTTCAAGAAGACAGATCATGCACCAGGGATGTATCCTGATCCTACTGCCAGGGGGGTCCTTAAGCAGATCAAGCTATACAACTGTGTCGCTATGCAGAGGGCCTAGCCTAGTCCCATGGAGGCTCCACAGCTGTTGATTTAAAGTTCATGAGTTCCCACTAGTTTGGTTTGGTGAAGACAAAGTTTTAAAGGTGTCTGACATCTGCTGAGTGACTGGGGATATATTCTGCAGTACTCTCAAGTACTTCTACTCTGAAGCATAACATTAAAATACATACACATCACTATACAAAAGTCATAGTAAGATTTTTTTACATGTATGTTGCTTCACCTACCTTAATCAATATAAATTTTTATAAGGAACACAACATCAACCCAGAAAAGTCAAGATCAGACATCAACACCTAGAATTACAATCATGTAAAATACAGATGCCTAGACACTGACATAGAAACACAATTAATAACAACCAGGAAAATGTGTCTGTACCAGAACCCAGGAATATGACTAAAATAGGCTCTGAGAACTGCAATATAGCTGAAGTGCAAGGCAAGGAATTCACATGAACTATTATGAATATGATCAAGGATCTTAAAGAGGATATGAATAATATTCATGAAACCTATGAAAACAAAAACAAGTAAGGAATGAAATTAGGATAACATTCAAGACAGGGAAGCAGAAATAGAATTACTAGGAAAAGAAAACCCAAACTGAGATAAATCTGGAAATGAACATTTTAAGAAGTCAAATGAAAACCACAGAGGTAAGCCTCATCAAAAGAACACAAGAGATGGTAGCGAGAATCTCATACGTTTAAGACATTATGGAACAAATGGATACCTTAGCCAAAGAAAATGCTGAATTAATAAAAAAAATCCAGATACAAAAACATTCCAGAAATACAGGACACTGTGGACAGACCAAATCTAAGAAGTATAATAATAATGGAAAGAGAAGAAACTCAGGCCAAATATTTTCAACAAAATCAAAGAAAATTGTCCTAATATCCAGAAATAGCCTATTATGGTTCAAGAAGCATACAGAACACCAAATAGACTGGACCAGAAAAGCAATTCCCCACAACACACAGTAAGCAAAACCCTAATATATATAGAACAAAGAAATAATATTAAAAGCTGAAATAGAAAAAGACTAATATATATATTACATAGCTGTTACAGTAACACCTGACATTTCAGTGAAGACTCAAAAAAGCCAGAAGGGACTGAACAGGTGATCTGCAAACTCTCAGAGACCACAGCCACCAGCCCAGGTTACTAACTCAGCAAAAATTTCTGTCACAATTGAGGGAGAAAGACATTCCATGATAAAACCAACATTAAGCGGTATATATTCACAAATTCAGCTCTACAGAAGGCATTAGAAAGAAAACTTCAATCTGAAGTGATTTTTTTTTTAATTTTATGTTTATGGGTGTTTTGCCTGCATATATGTGTATGCACAATGTACATGCATGGTACCATAGAGGTGAGAAAAGTACAGCGAATCCCTTGGGAATAAAGTTCACAGACAACTGTGAACCACCATTTGGATACTGGGAATTGACCCGAGTTCCTCTAAAAGAGCAGGTAGTACAACCTCTAAACCGTGTCCTGTGTCTTCAGTTCTAATTTTGAGAACAGTTTTTAAAGAAACAAACTAGCAAACAATCAAAGCAAAGCCCTAGAAGTTCCCATAGAAGTTAAAGAGGTCATGACACTCAGGAATATAAGCTCTTTTAAAGACAAATTTTCCGTAGGCTAAATGTGGCTGAAGTTAATCTTTCATTAAGATGTCAACCAGGGCAGGAAGGTTTTGTCTTCATGACACCTTTGCAGTGTTTTGAAGAGTAATATATTAATTTAATCCACTAGTTGTCTTGTCTACAGGGCTGGGCATAAATGATTAGTTTGACAGACATTTTCATCCACTTGATGAAGCTGACTGGATTACCAGGTATTGCATAGAAGCTGGCTGGCATGAATGATGTGAACATGACAGGAGAAAATGGAGTTGATTTATGGTATTCATAAAATGAAGGGCTTTGATGATGAAATCTTGAAATGACAGATCTGAGAAGCCTCACACATAGACACAATCCTCAAGGTGCTGGTGTATGCTAAGTCCCAGAACAGGCATTCTCAGGAAAGTAGTAGTTTTAGAAACTATTTGGAGGCATTCTGGAAGTATTTTTAAATTAATATTAGTTAAAACATAGAATTGTATAAATGACTTCATAGCTTTTTATCTGTCCCAAATTATCACTCATTGTTCTTTAAATTTTCTCTGTATGTGTGTGTGTGTGTGTGTGTGTGTGTGTGTGTGTGTGTGTGTGTGT
>CABHPR010119910.1:14781-54554 GCA_902168415.1 Peromyscus melanophrys
GTGTGTGTGTGTGTGTGTGTGTGTGTGTGTGTGTGTGTGTGTGTGTGGTGTGTCCATGTCAAAGCAAATATATGGAAATCAGTAGACAACTTTCAATTGTTGGTTCTCTCTGTTTCTATCATGGAGGCTCTAGGGATTTGGTTCAAATTGTTAAGCTGGGAAAGAAATGCCTTTTAATACTGAGACTTTTTCTGACTCCAAAATAATTTTGATATGGCTTAGTTTGTTTGTTGGAGATAGAATTTCCATATGTAGCTTAGATTGGCTTTGAGCTCACTGTGTGCCCAGCCTTCTGCTTCATGGTCCAGAATACTGAAACTACAGGCTCTAGGACCAAGACTGATAATCTATACTATATGATTCTAACTTCCTTTCTGGAAAGCAGAATACCTTTGGGGAGATATATAAGCTTATTATGTTCTGTTCAGAGTCTCCTTTATGGAGGTATGTGGGGATTCCTCTAGATGACTGCCATTTTCATGGTAAATAAGATAAATCTTGACATTATCAACTACTGACCACCTTTGTGCATATTGGTAGTTTGCTAAATAAAGCCTTTCTGTTTGTGCAGATAGAATGTATTTCATTAACTTCCCCTTACTTAGTGTTCAAACACCAATAGCAAATACAAACACATTAAATGCTCAGTAAGCACACTTCCTGGATCCTTTGAGTAAAATTAATTTGTTCAGGTTATTTCCCAAACCATTAAAATGCAAATATAAGGATCTCATCCAAGAAACCACTTTTTTATTTAAAAAATAACTTTCTGTACCTTAAAATGTGTCACTGTTTTCATAAACCAATAAGGATTCACAGCAAAGAAAAAAGATAAAGAAAATCTGATTCTGAGCCAGAAAACAATAGGCACACATGTGAATGGAAAACATGAAGAAAAAAATTGCTTCCATCCAGAATGGAGGAGGTTCACACTTCAGTGAGCTTTAAGATGGACCTACTCACTTACATTAATAAGTTATCTTTCTACTTTCTGTGCATTTGGGTTAGTTTTCATATTTCATTGAAAAGGAAAAAAAACAAAATAATAAGATGGGAAAACAAAGAACAAAGAAATGTAAAGGGCTAAAAGGTAAGCTGTATTATGTCTTCAAATTCTCACTTTCTTTCTGTAAAATTGTTCTTCTGGCACTTTGCAATTTCTTCTTAGCACACATCAGCTTTCACCTAAATCCTTCTCAGAGCATTTAGAACTAAGTAAAGCATTAATGTGTTCATCTATGTGAAATGCTTCCTTAACTGTTACCTCCGGCAGTCATTTAACTGAATTCGATATGGAGAACACATTGACATTGTAAAGGTTAATGAGCCAATGATTAAGAATACTCATTTTCAGAAAATGACTTTAGTCATTGTTACATAGAACAAGAAGAACAACAATTTGCTCAGTGGTCTCCAGTGTCTTTAAGAAGTATCATTTCATTCTTTTTATACTAAATGCAGAATATTATAATTTTCTTAAGTACACAAGCATATGCAAAACAATATGAAAAGCAGAGCTTGTTGTGTTGTCTTCCATGCTGGATATATAAGGGTTAAATGAGACAGGATATATTTCTCTAGTGTAGGAACAACCTGGTTGGAAAATACCCAAGCAGGTAGAAATGTTCAGTATTGACAATATGTGGTGACAGGTGGCATGAAGACTCTAAAATTTGTATTTAAAAAGTGAAGTCAGTAAGGCAGATGGAGCAGGATGAGGCACAAGCTGAGAATCAAAATTCAAAGCCCTCTATGCTCCACAAACAGTTCATTAAGAATAGAAGTAAAATAACTATAAAATGGTAGATTGCATATAAATGTTAGAGTGTTTGATATTCCGTAGCTGCTAATATTTAGGAAAGGATAAGTCCATTACTAATATTGAAGTTCAATATAGAAAGGTCAGCATTTCCATTAGAATGCTCTGTATGCCAGGTTTTCATCTTATTCTATGCATCTCACTTAGTATCTACCTCCATTGTGTCTTCTAAGTTACACAGAACTCAAATTACTGTCACACCAGAAAATGAAAGTAGTGGAGTGGCAAAATTAAGGGTCAGAATTACCAACTAGCCGGAAGCCAACACAAGTAAACCTTTTTATGATAACATTAAAAGTTTAGCTTTCTGTTTCTCTCATTCTTTCAATGATGTTAAAATTACTGTCATAACCACAATCAGTCATACCAAGAACAGTGTTATTAACAAAATCTATCCTTATCCTGTTAACAGAATACTCTTTTCTGATTTGTCCATTATCCATGGGTCTTATCAAAGATTGTCTTCCAAAACTTTCCTTACCAATTACTATGGCTATTCCAATTACACCTGAATTTAGCCTTGTAACTTCATAACTTGAAAGCTTATACTTATTTTCCAGAGAGGAAAACAAGTTCTGCCCACATATTTCAAACAGAGAACGGAGTCAAGTGCTGTTGTATGTCTTTCTGTATGCTATGAATTTGTATTATTCTGATTGGTCAATAAATAAAGCTCCATTGGCCTATGGCAGGGCAGGATGGAGTCAGGTGGGAAAATCCAGGAGAGATAGTGAGAAGAGAAAGGAGATTAAGCGGAGATGCCAAACCACTGTCCAAGGAACAACATGTAACAGGACCCAGGTAAAGCCACAGAAAACACATGGTGATACATAGATTAATAGAAGTGGATTGATTTTAGATGAAGGAGCTAGCTATGCCATAGGCTATAGAGTTGGTAATTAATATAAACCTCTGAATGATTATTTTATAAATAGCTGTGGGACCTTAGAGCTGGGCTGGACCAAAGAAACTTCGAGCTACAAATGGCACCCAATGTGGGGCATTGATCCACCTAGACCTGATAAAGCTTAAAAGGATTCTTTTTTTTTTTTTTTTTTTGGTTTTGGTTTTTCGAGACAGGGTTTCTCTGTGTAGCTCTGTGCCTTTCCTGGAACTCACTCTATAGACCAGGCTGGCCTCAAACTCATAGAGATCTGCCTGCCTCTGCCTCCTGAGTACTGGGATTGAAACATCCCAGCACTTGAAAGGATTCTTAATGTACACAAACAGAGCTGCCCAGGGCTTCCTGGTCTTGCAATCTCATGCCAGCAGCAACATAGAGATGGCTGCTTTCAAGATGAAGCTGGCCACCAGCTATCATGAGCTAAGTGGTGTGACGGGCTCCCACAGTCTCTCCCACAGGCTGAGGTACAGAGAGGATTCTCCTAGGCCCTACTGCTGCCTATAGGCTTGAGAGCACAGCTTAAGAACACAGCTCCACACTACTTAATACTGATTCCCAGACTCGGGGAGGTAAGCATGACTCATTGGTACCTGCACCATGATGAAAAGGTGAGGAATGGAGTTAGCAGCCAAACTGCTGCTTCAGTCCTAGCCATGCTGCAGTTTAGAGCAATGGTCAAAAAATTATTACAGAAATACAGTAAGAATAGATTCAGATCAAAAAAACTGTAGACAGGTTACAGCATATTTAAAATACACATAGGCTTGGGAAAATAAAGAAAAGGTATAGATAGTCTCTCTCTCTCATATATATATACACACACATATATATACATATATATATATAATTTTAAAATAATAAAATAAAACCCTTAGAAAGGGGAATGAAATAATATAAAAAAATAAGCCACATAAAGATAAAAATTATACAGAGAATCTGAATTATATTTTCTTTGGGATTTTTAACTACGGAAAGACATTTGATTGTAAAGACTACTCAGATAAACCAATATGTATATTTTAAAGGTATCTTGTCAAAATTTATATCTAAGGATATGTTGATTTGGAAAAGAGGTTCTGCTTTTCTTTCCACAAAAGATAAGAAGCTATGAATTCCTTCTAGGTTAATATGGTTCCATCAAGGAAGATTCCCTGAGAGGTCTTCAGATGATCCAACACCCAGAACATTTTTAATGCAACTGCCTCACACAATACAGCCTCACAGAATACTCTAGCCAGGGCTTGAACATAATCCTAAAATTTTCTTTGTGTCCCCATAAGACTACCAGCACCCCTAGTCAACAAAAAGTAGACTAAAAAAACTATGCCCATATTCCCAAAAATTGGATTATGGATGTTTGTCTTTGTATAGAGGTTGGTTACAAATTATTATTGGTCATAGTCAATCTTTTTCTAAAAGAAAAAAGGGGGCTAAGATATGGATATGATTGGATAAAATGGTAGATTATTGCATCTACTTTTAAAGAGCAACAACTTGTTTAAAATGTTGTACATTGCTATAGATTTTAGTTTATTGATACAAATTTAAATTTAATTTTATTATACTGTATATATTTCTACTCTTGTTTAAGGTATTATGTTTATGCAACTCATTTAAAATTGTAATATATAACTAAAATGCAGATTAATAGTCATCTATGATAATCAAACTTATAGTCATGTTTCATTATATGTGTGATAGAGAAATAAGAACACTAAACTCCTTAATCCTTCAAACAGTAAAGAACCAATAGACAATGAGAAGTCCATGAATTGTTGAAGCTAAGAGCTGAAGATCATATGCTTTCAGCTAAACAAAGATCAGGGGCACATGAACAACGTGTGAACACAGAAAAGTTTGTAAAACTGCCAAGCATCCATAAGAAAAAGTCACAAAGAGAACCCAAGTCACTTCTGGAGATGACAGACGAGACAGCAATGATGATAGAGTGGCTGTCTATTCCCTTCCTCTTGTTCCCATGAACAAACAAGCACACTACTTCCCTGTCGACAAAAAAACTGTTGACAAAAGAGTCTAGAATTTAAGACCAAAAACTTTCCCACTTGACTCTTCTAAATATGACAGATTTTCATACCTTGATCTACTTGGTATAACAGCGTGGAAATGTATCTAAGTGCAAATAGAATAATGCATGATGCAACAATCAAACTGAAAATTATGACCTGTCTGTCTGTCCATCTGCCTACCTCTATCTTCCACTAATTGGGAATCAATTTCCCAATTTCCCCAAACTTAAATTTTCATGACCAAAATATCATGAATGTAAGTAATGAAAGTAATTCGTATCAGTGTTTTATCAGAAAACAATAAAAACATTACAAACAGATCTGAATACTGGGAAGCTTGAAGCTAAAATCACAAGACAGTGCACTCTGTGACTTTGGTTGTTTTCCATTCTCAGAGAAAGAAATGCTCTTGTTCACTCTATGACCACTTAATGTTTCATTTTCATTTCTTTTCCCATTTTCTTATTTTAGAGATATACCCCCTCCTTGATTTCTTTTGAATTCATTTTATTTTCTCATTAATTCTTATTACTAGCATATACATATATGTATATACATATGCACTTCTAAATATAACCTGCTCAGTCTGTAGGTTACTTATACATGTGTTTTTTTCAGAGCGGACCATTTGGTATTTGATAGCCAGCTGCTGTGCTCTTACCTTGAGAAAAGCGTTTCTCCAACTCTCATCATTCCTTAGTTGCTTGTAGCTCTTTGCGTGAGGTTGACACCATGTGGACTTTCCCATTCCACTTTAGTGTGACTATTTTTGTCCTTGTTCAGCTTAAGTTCTGGCAGTCACGTTGCTGAAACTTTATGGGTGTAGCTTCTAACATTCCTTTAGCTAATGCACAAGAAACATTGAGGCAGAGGGCCTAAAAAGATACTAAGAGCCAGGGAATCAGGGAGTTTCCTGTGAGACTGTCTCCTTAGTAATGTCAGAAACTACATGAAGTCTCAACAACAATATGTTGCTCTTCTTTTCCTTATATTAAAATAGTTCTTCTCATATAACCTATCCTGATTATGGTTTCCCCTCCTTCTACTCTTCACAATTCCATACCACCTCCCCTCCACCTGGTCCACCCCTTTTCTATCTCTCATAGAAAACAAACATGCTTCTTAGGGATAATAATAAAATTAAATTAAATAAAAACTAACATATTGAAATAGAACACAACTAACAGAAGAGAAAAAGCCCAAGAAAAGGTACAGGAAACATAGATCCACTTGTTAATACATTCAGGAATCCCATGAAGACACTAAACAGGGAAAAACAATGTGTGTGTATATATATATATATTCCTGACATAACATTATAAAGCAATGAATATCCAAAGATGCCACAGAGTTCATATCCTGTTGGCTTTCTACTGCTGGGCATACAACCTGCTTTTAAGAGTAATTTTTTTATACAGGGAAACTCCCCTTGGAAAAACTAAATTTTTATTTACAAATGGCTATCAATTGGAGACACCTTCTGAGTTATGGATGGGGGTATGTGTCCACTTCTCCTATCAACTCTAGGATCCTATTCAGTGTAGAGCTGTGCAGGCCCTGTGGATGCTTCCCCACTCTCTATGAGACCATATGTGTATGGATTCTGTTGATTTAGAAGGCCTTTGTTGCCTTGGTGTCCTCCATCACCTGTCTCTTACATTCTTTCTACCTTCTTTTCTGCAGATATTCCTGAGCCCTGAGGGGAGTAATTTAATGGAGACATTCAGTTTATGGCTGAGTGTTCCAAGATCTCCTACTCTCTGCATATTTCCTGGCTTTGGATCTCTATCCTTGTTGTCATCTGCTGTCATCTGATGAGGGCTGAGCAAGATACTGGTATATGAGTAGAGCAGAATGTCATCAGGAGTCATTTTATTGCTGTGTTCCTTTAACAGAACAGTAGTATTTGGTTTTATCCTAGGTCTTTAGGCTATCTAGTGTCAAGTTCTTGGTCACCCAAGCAGTTTTGGGTTTTTGTTCTGTTTTGTGGAGGGAATCTTAAGTCAAATCAGATATTGGTTGGCTATTCCTACCAGTTTTGTGCTACCATTGTTCTAGCACATCTTGTAGGTAAGACACCATTGTAGATCAAGGATTTTTTTTGCTAGGTTTCTGCTTACATTTCTCCTTTTGTAGCATGCAAACTACTTCTGTACCAATGAGATTAGCATGTAGTAATGAAGGCTCTATGTGGGTACCACCTCGACTTCTGTATGCTCAATAAGTTGTGTGGGTGTTGTCTTTCTTTTTAGTTTTCTTTATTAAGAAATTTTCTACTCACTCCTCATGCTATCCACAGACTCCCCTCCCTCCTCCCTCCTCCCACCCCCAGCCGTCTTTCCCAAGCCACCCTGCATCCCCACATCCCCCAAATCGAGGTCTTCCATAGGGAGTCAGCAGAGCCCAGCTCACTGAGCCTAGGCAGGTCTAAGCCCCTTCCCACTGCACCAAGGCTGTGGAAGGTATCACACCACAGGCACCAGATTCCCAGAAGCCTGCCCATGCACCAGGAACAGATCCTGATCCCCTGCCTGGGTACCCCCCAAACAGTTCAAGCCAAACAACCGTCTTCCATGTCCAGAGGGCCTAGTCCAGTCCCATGGGGGCTCCACAGCCACCAGTCCACAGTTCATGGGTTTCCACTAGTGTGGTCCATCATCTCTGCACATTCTCCCATCATAATCTCAAAGTCCCTCGCCTGCAGTATCTCTCCTCTCTCTCATCAATTGGATTCCCAGAACTCAGTCTTGTGCCTGGTCATGGATCTCTGTATCTGCCTCCATCTGTCACTGGACAAAGGCTCTATGATGACAACTAGGTTATTTGCTAGGCTTGTCACCAGAGTAGACCGGTCCAGGAACCCTATGGACCACTGCCAGCAGACCAAGGTGGGGTTAACCTTGTGGATTCCTGATAGCCTCCCCAGCACCCTGCCTCTTCCTCTTCCCATGATGTCCTCATCTATCATGGTATCTTCCTCCCTGCCCTCCCACTCTGTCCCTGTTCCAGCTTGACCCTCCCATTTCCCTATGTTCTCATCCCCCCCTCCACATCCTCTGTCACCCCCCCACACACACACAGTCCACTCATGTGGATCTCATCCACTTCTCCTTCACAGGGTCATCCATGTTTCCCTCCTAGGGTCTTTTCCTGTTAGCTAGCCTCTCTGGAGTTGTGGGTTGTAGTCTGGCCATCCTTTCCTTCCCATTTAGTATCCACCTATGAGTTAGTACATACTATGCTTGTCCTTCTGAGTCTGGGTTACCTCACTCAAGATGACATTTTCTAGATCAATCCATTTGCCTGCAAATTTCATGATATCATTTTTTTACCACTGATTAGTACTCCATAGTGTATATGTGCCACATTTTCTTTATCCATTCTTCAGTTGGGAGCATCTAGGTTGTTTCCAGGTTCTTATTATTATGAATAATGCTGATATGAACATAGTTGAGCATGTGTCCTTGTGGTAAGATTGAGCATTCCTTAGGTATATGCCCAAGAGTGTTATAACAGGGTCCTGAGGAAGAATTATTCACAACTTTCTGAGAAACGACCATACTAATTTCCAGATTGGCTGTACAAGTTTGCATTCCCACCAACAGTGGAGGAGTGTTCCCCTTGCTCCACATCCTCTCCAACATAAGCTGTCTTCAGTGTTTTTGATCTTAGCCATTCTGACAGGTATAAGATGGTATCTCAGAGTTGTTTTGATTTGCATTTCCCTGATGATTAGGGATGTTGAGCAATTCCTTAAATGTCTTTCAGCCGTTTGAGATTCTTCTGTTGAGAATTCTCTGTTAAGCTGTGTACCCATTTTTTAAATGGATTGTTCAGTATTTTGATGTCTAGCTTTTTGAGTTCTTTATATATTTTGGAGATCAGCCCTCTGTCAGATGTGGGGTTGGTGAAGATCTTTTCCCATTCTGTAGGCTGTTCTTTTTTCTTATCGACCGTGTCCTTTGTCCTACAAAAGATTTTCAGTTTCAGGAGGTCCCATTTATTAATTGTCGCTCTCAGTGTCTGTGCTACTGGTGTTATATTCAGGAAGTCGTCTGAGCCAATTCATTCTAGACTACTTCCTACATTTTCTTCTATCAAGTTCAGTGTAACTGGACTTATGTTGAGGTCTTTGATCCACTTGGACTTGAGTTTTGTGCATGGTGACAGATATGGATCTATTTGCAATCTTCTGCATGTTGACATCCAGTTATGCCAGCACCATTTGTTGAAGATGCTTTCTTTTTTCTATGGTACAGTTTTGGCTTCTTTGTTGAAAATCATGTGTTCATAGGTGTGTGGATTAATGTCACGGTCTTCAATTAGATTCCATTGGTCCACATGTCGGTTTTTATGCCAGTACCAAGCTGTTTTTATTACTATAGCTCTATAGTAGAGCTTGAGGTTGGGGATCATGATGCCTCCAGAAGTTGCTTTATTATACAAGATTCTTTTAGCTATCCTAGGTTTTTTGTTTTTCCATATAAAGTTAAGTATTGTTCTTTCCAAGTCTGTGAAGAACTGTGTTGGTATTTTGATGGGGATTGCATTGAATCTGTATATTGCTTTTGGTAAGATTGCCATTTTTACTATGTTGATTCTACCTATCCATGAGCATGGGAGATCTTTCCATTTTCTGATATCTTCTTCAATTTCTCTCTTCAGAGACTTAAAGTTCTTATCATACAGGTCTTTCACTTGCTTAGTTAGAGTTACCCCAAGATATTTTATATTATTTGTGGCTATTGTAAAGGGTGATTTTTCTCTGATTTCTTTCTCAGCCCCTTTTTCATTTGTATATAGGAGGGCTACTGATTTTTTTGAGTTAATCCTTTTTTAATTTTTAATTTTTTTTATAATTTGATTTAATATTACATATCAGCCATGGATTTCCCTGTCCTCCCTCTTCCCACACAACCCCGGCGTCCCCCCAGCCCACCCCCCATTCTCGTTTCCTCCAGGACAAGGACTCCCCTGGGGATTCAGCTCAACCTGGTAGATTAAGTCTAGGCAGATCCAGTCTCCCCCTCACAGGCTGAGCAAATTGTCCCTGCATAGGCCCTAGGTTCTAAACAACCAGCTCATGAGTTAATCTTGTATCCTGCCACTTTACTGAAGGAGTTTACCAGCTGTAGGAGTTCCCTGGTAGAATTTTTGGGGTCACTTATGTATACTATCATATCATCTGCAAATAATGACAATTTGACTTCTTCCTTTCCAATTTGTATCCCCTTGATCTCCTTTTGTTGTCTTATTGTTCTAGCTAGAACTTCAAGTACTATATTGAATAATTATGGGGAGAGTGGACAGCCTTGTCTTGTTCCTGATTTTAGTGGAATTGCTTTGAGTTTCTCTCCATTTAATTTGATGTTGGCTGTCGGCTTGCTGTAAATTGCCTTTATTATGTTTTGGTATGTTCCTTGTATTCCTGAACTCTCCAAGACCTTTATCATGAAGGGGTGTTGGATTTTGTCAAATGCCTTTTCTGCATCTAGTGAGATGGTCATGTGTTTTTTTTTTTTTTTCTTTCAGTTTGTTTATATGGTGTATTACATTGACAGATTTTCGTATGTTGAACCATCTTTGCATCCCTGGGATGAAGCCTACTTGGTCATGGTGGATAATTGTTTTGATGTGTTCCCAGATTCAGTTAGCCAGTATTTTATTGAGTATTTTTGCATCAATGTTCATGAGGGAGATTATTGGTGAAATTATTAAGGCCACTCCACGTAGTTAAAAGGGAGGTTTATTTAGTGGTGTAACTTACAAGTAAAGGGATAGGTGGGTTGCAGGGTATGGGAAAGGTGTGTCACAGTCCAGTGGTGTTCTCTGGAGAACTCTGCTCAGTCTACCCCCAGCATCCAGGGTCCAGGCACCAAGAGAGATGGTGCATCCAGATCTCAGGTCTTCAGAGTCCTCTCTTGGCCCTGCCTTGTAGGAGTGACAGTTACCAAAGCCTCAATGGGGGTTGGAACTTCCAGATCACGGTTGGAATGGCTACCCACTACAGGAGATTGGTCTGTAGTTCTCTTTCTTTGTTGCATCTTAGTGTTGTTTGGGTATCAGGGTAACTGTAGCCTCATAAAAAGAATTTGGTAATGTTCCTTCTGTTTCTATGGTGTGGAACAATTTGAAGAGTATTGGTATTAGCTCTTCTTTGAAAATCTGGTAGAATTCTGCACTGAAACCATCTGGTTCTGGGCTTTTTTTTTTTTTTTTGGTTGGGAGACTTTTAATGACCATTTCTATTTCCTTAGGGGTTATTGGTCTATTTAAATAGTTTATCTGGTCTTGATTTAACTTTGATATGTGCTGTGGATATCGCTCTGTATCAATAAACACTGATTGGCCAGTAGCCAGACAGGAAGTATAGGCGGGACTAACAGAGAGGAGAATTGAAGAAGGAGGAAGGATAGGAGAGACTGCCTAGAGCCACCACCAGGACAAGGAAGATGTAAAGTACAGGTAAGCCAGGAGCCATGTGGCAAAGTAGAGATTAATAGAAATGGGCTAAATATAAGAGTAAGAGCTAGACAGTGATAGGCTTGAGCTAATGGCCAATCAGTTTAAATAATGTAAGTGTCTGTATGTTTATTTTATAAGTGGGCTCCAGGACTGGCAGGACTTGGGAGCTGGAGAGAAATTCTCCAGCTACAAATGGTGCCCAACGGTTCGGGTTTCCACTTTAAACCTGAGAATATTTAATAACCAATTCTAAACAAAGCCAAAAACAGGTTCCTGCTTCATGTCTCATAAGGGTAGCTAGACGCCGCAAAATGTGGGTTTGAACTACTGGCAGGTTTCTGGTGTGCGCATTTGACCTGCAGTACGGCAAAAATGAGGCATCTGTCAGCAGCACATTACGCTGTGTGGTAGATTTAGTCTTTACTAGTAAAAAGAAAAAAAAAAGAGAGAGAGGTTTCTGGGCTACACGCTGCTTTGATAAAGCCATAGACCCACTATTTCTGAGAGTTGATTGCTCCCACAACTGGGGAAAAACGTATCACCACCATGTTAGGAAGCGAAAGTGGGTAGAGCCAATAGCCACAGCACCATTTCAGAATGCTACAGTTTAAAGCAATAGGTTCACAATAAGACTGATTCAGATGGAATAGTTTACAATGTATGTAAAAATGTACATAGGCATAAAAGAAAAATATATATATATATGCAGTTATATAAACAAATAGATAGTTTTTAAAAATAAAGTCTTTAAAATAAGCCATGTAAAGATGGCTATCACACACAAAATCTGGATTATGTTCTCTTTGATATTCATAACTAAAGAAAAACATTTGATTGTAAAAGCTGTTTAGTTATGCCAAAATGTAAATTTTAAAGGTACCTTGACTTCAAAATTTGGATATAAGGATATGTTGTTTTGGAAAAGAAGTTCTGCTTTTGTTTCCACAGAAAGCCAGAGGCTATGGATTAGTTCCAGATTAAGATACATCAGGTTTGACCAGCCAAGACCACCTGAAAGGTCTCTGATGACACCATGGCCCAGATGATCCAACATCCAGAACCATTTCAAGGCAACCGGCTCAGACAATACACCCTCACGGACTACTCCATAATCCTAAAATTTTCTTTATGTCCTCATAAGATACAACGCCCCCCTCCAGCAGGAAGTAGTAAGAGAATCTACGCCCAAATTCCCAAATATACCAAGCTGGCTTTGGAGATGGCATGGGCTCACTCCTTTTCTAAACCCAGACATATTCCTAAAATAAAAGGTTAAAAGATTCTTTTGACCCATATCAGAAGAGCCCTCTGGTATGGGACAGAGAAAAAGCAATATTTTTATTTAAAACAGGCTAATTATAAATGCGATCTCTTTCTAAAATAGAAAATGGGATATGATATAGATATATAGGATAGAGAAATGATAGGATAAAAGGGTAGATTAATGAATCTACTTTTAAAGAGCAACAACTTTTTAAAAATGTTTTACATTGGTATAGATTTTAGTTTATGTTTAAAATGTTTTACATTGATATAAATTTTAGTTTATTGATACAAACTTATTGATACAAGTTGATTTTGTTATACTGTGTGTATATTTCTCCTTTTGTTTGAGGTATTATGTTTATGTAACTCATTTAAAATTGTAATGAATAATTAAAAAATAGATTAATATTAGTCATCAATGATAATCATATTTGTAGCCATGTTAGTTAAGTCTTCTAGGTATACATAGATACATTTCAGATAGATAGGTAATCTTCAAATACTTCAAAGACCCACAAAATATGACATTAAAATATTTTAAAAATTTAGACTTTCTGGACAGTGAGACATGTCTGCTCCTGGCAGCACCGATTTACTTCAGAGAGGAGGATGGACATTGAAGACACTCCCTATGGAGTTTATCTTCACCTTGGCAAAAATAGCCATTTGGGCAAGAAACTGTTCTTGCCCAGACAGCTTGATCAACTGAACATGCAGGACCCATAGGAAGGTGACCACTGAACTTTGCTTGACAAAATGGTCCTTCAGGTTCCTGCTTTGCAGAGAAAACTGCCAGACATTCTGCAGGACACAGAGAAAAGTGACTGAGAGACTCTAGGACTGTGAGCTGAAGACAGATGCCCCAACTTTACAAGAGAACTTTGGATGACTGTCCAGGCTGTCAGCTGTCCCTGTCTACCCTGCAAGACTCCCAGAAGTTGCTTGCATCCTTCTCCCATTTCTCAGGTACCATTATATTCCTTCTCAGGTCTTTGATGTGGTTGAAGACTAGATAGTTGTAATTTCCTCAGTTATGATAAAAGATAAGCTAGATATAAAACCTTAAACTCATAAATATAAGATAGATAAGATATCTTCTTTAATATTGTAACTGTAATTCTTGCTCAATAATTGTTTTGTTATATGTAATTTTACTATGTTAAAGTGAAAACCTTCCTTTTTGAAAAAGAAAAAAAAGAGAAGTGCTGTGGATATCGCTCTGTATCAATAAACACTGATTGGCCAGTAGCCAGACAGGAAGTATAGGCGGGACTAACAGAGAGGAGAATTGAGGAAGGAGGAAGGATAGGAGAGACTGCCTGGAGCCACCGCCAGGACAAGGAAGATGTAAAGTACAGGTAAGCCAGGAGCCATGTGGCAAAATAGAGATTAATAGAAATGGGCTAAATATAAGAGTAAGAGCTAGACAGTGATAGGCCTGAGCTAATGGCCAAGCAGTTTAAATAATGTAAGCATCTCTGTGTTTATTTTATAAGTAGGCTCCAGGACTGGCAGGACTTGGGAGCTGGAGAGAAATTCTCCAGCTCAGGTATGGGGTACCTATCTAGAAAATCATCCATTTCTTTCAGATTTTTCCAATTTTGTGGAGTACAGGTTTTTGAAGTATGACCTGATGATTCTCTGGATTTCCTCATTGTCTGTTATATGGCCCCCTTTTCATTTCTGATTTTGTTAATTTGGATGCACTCTCTCTTTGCTTTTTGGTTAATTTGGATAAGGGCTTATCTATCTTGTTGATTTTCTCAAAGAACCAACTCTTTGTTTCATTGATTCTTTGTATTGTTCTCTATTTTATTGATTTCAGCCCTCAATTTGATTATTTCCTGGCATCTATTTCTTCTGGGTGACTTTGCTTCTTCTTGTTCTAGAGCTTACAGTTGTGCAGTTAAGTCACTAGTGTGAGATTTCTCCAACTCCTTTATGTGGGCATTTAGAGCTATGAATTTTCCTCTTAGCACTGCTTTCATGGTGTCCCATAAGCTTGGGAATGTTGTACATTCATTTTCATTGAATTCTAGGAAATCTTTAATTTCTTTCTTTATTTCTTCCTTGACTCATTGGTGATTCAATTGGGCATTATTCAGTTTCCATGATATTGCATGCTTTCTGTAATTTTGTTGTTGTTGAAGTCTAACTTTAAGCCATGGTGGTCTAATAAGACACAGGAGGTTATTTGATTTTTTTGTATCTGTTGAGATTTGCTTTGTGACGAAGCATGTGGTCAATTTTGGAGAAGGTTCCATGGGGTGCTGAAAAGAAGGTATATTCTTTTGTGTTAGGGTGGAATATTCTGTAAACATCTATTAAGTCTATTTGCGTCATAATGTCTGTTAGTTCCCTGATTTCTCTGTTAAGTTTCTGTCTGGCAGACCTGTTCATTGATGAGAGTGGGGTGTGAAGTCTCCCACTACTAGTGTGTGGGGTTTGATATGTGACTTAAGCTTTAGTAATGTTTCTTTTACAAATGTCAGTGCCCTTGTTTCGGGGCATAAATATTCAGAATTGAGACTTCATCTTGTCGGATTTTCTCTGTGATAAATATGTAATTTCCTTCCCAATCTCTTTCAATTGATTTTAGTTTGAAGTCTGTTTTATTAGATATTGGATAGCTACACCAGCTTGCTTCTTAAATCCATTTGATTGGAATGTCTTTTCCCAGCCTTTTATTCTGAGGTGGTGTCTGTCTTTGAAGTTGAGGTGTGTTCCATGTATGCAGCAAATGGATGGATCTTGTTTTTGTATCCATTCTGTTAGCCTGTGTCTTTTTATAGGTGAATTGAGACCATTGATATTGATGGATATTAATGACCAGTTATTGTTAATTCCTGTTATTTTTTGGTGGTAGTGTTGTATGTTTCCCTTCTTTGGTATTTGTTGGTATGGAACTATCTATTGCCTGTATTTTCATGGGTATATCTAACTTCTTTAGGTTGGATTTTTCCTTCGAGTGCTTTCTGTAGGGCTGGATTTGTGGAGAGATATTGTTTCAATCTGTTTTTATCATGAAATATTTTGTTTACTCTGTCTATGTTGATTGAGAGATAATAGTCTGGTTTGGCATCCATGTTCTCTTAGTATCTGCATAACATCTGTCCAGGACTTTCTGACTTTTAGAGTCTCCATTGAGAAGTCAGGTGTTATTCTTTTTTTTTTTTTTTTTTTTTTTTTTTTTTTTTTTTTTTTTTTTTTTGGTTTTTCAAGACAGGGTTTCTCTGTGTAGCTTTGCGCCTCTCCTGGAATTCACTTGGTAGACCAGGCTGGCCTCGAACTCACAGAGATCCGCCTGCCTCTGCCTCCCAAGTGCTGGGATTAAAGGCGTGCGCCACCACCGCCCAGCCAGGTGTTATTCTTATGGGTCTGCCTTTATATGTTACTTGGCCTTTTTCCTTTGTAGCTCTTAATATTCTTTCTTTATTCTGTATGTTTAGTGGTTTGATTATTATATGGCAAGGGGACTTTTTTTTGGATCCAGTCTATTTGGTGTTCCATCACCTTCTTGTATTTTTATAGGCATTTCCTTCTTTAGGTTGGGAAAGTTTTCTTCTATGATTTTGTTGAATATATTTTCTGTGCCTTTGAGTTGGTATTCTTCTCCTTCTTCTATCCCTATTATTCTTAAGTTTGGTCTTTTCATGGTGTCCCAAATTTCCTGGACATTTTGGGTCATGACTTTGTTGGTTTTAGTGTTTTCTTTGACTGATGAATCTATTTCTTCTACTCTATCTTCAACGCCAGAGATCTGCTCTTCCATCTCTTGCATCCTGTTGGTTATTTTTACATCTGTAGTTCCTGTTCGTTTACTCAGATTTTCCACTTCCAGCATTTCCTCAGTTTGTATCTTCTTTATTGACTCCATTTCAGTTTTGAAATCTTGAAATTTTTCCCTCATGTGTTTAATTGCTTTCTCTTGGCTTTCAAGGAATTTACTGATTTCTTCCCATTTTTTGTTTGACTTTTCCTTGATTTCTTTAAGGGAATTTTTCATTTCCTCTTTTAAGATCTCTAATATCTTCTTAAAGTCATTTTTATTATAGATATCTTCTGTTTCTTCTCTGTTGGTATGTTCAGGTCTTGCTGATGTAGGTTCTGATGGAGCCATATTGGTTTTTATGTTATTGACTGTATTTCTGCACTGGCATCTACCCATCTCTTTCTTCACTTGGTGCAAGCAGTGTGTGTCTGAGGGAGCCTGATTGATACTCTTGATCCAGTGGGAGCTCTTGGTCTAGTTGATGCTGATTAACTTTTTGTCTCAGGGATCAGCTCTTAGTCCAACTGGTGCTAGTGGGCTCTGTCTCAGGGAGTAGCTGCTGTCTTACTGTGTGGTAGATGGTGGTTGTCTGACCTGTCTGCAGGATGGCTATCTGTCAACTGGCCTCCTAGTCCAGCTGGGTTCTGGCAGGCTCTATCTCAGGGAACAGTTGCAGTCTCGGAGGGTGGGTGGGATTTGGGGGAGGTGGGGCTTGGTTACAGGGTCTGATGGGGGATGGGAGTAGTCTGTTCTGTGTGCAGGAGGTCTGCCTGCCAACTGGCCTGAAACTGGAACTGCAATGGGTGGGGGTGTAGAGGCACAGGGTTGTGCCTCTGGGCCCAAAGCCTAGGGACTCGGGTGTTCAGGTATGAGGATAAAGACTTACCTCTTAGTCCAGTTGGATGCTGGCAGGCTTTGTCTTGGGGAACAGTTGCAATCTTGGAGGGTGGGTGGGATTTGGGGGAGCAGGTGCTGTCTCCTTGCCATCAGTTTGTGGAGAGAAACCTATATAACTTTGCAACAGACTGGGTTCTTCATGAGTGTCCATGGAAATTCTTTGGCCAACAACTCAATTAGATGTAACCCAACCCTGGTACTGGAAGTTTCATTTGGTAACAAAAGATAACCAGTATGGCTCTGCCTCCCTTAATATTGATGATTTCATTCATATCACTTTCACAAATGTATATGTTTTATGAACCTTCTATTGTGTTAGGTTTCAATTACATCCTTAAAAATGGCCCTTAATTTTAACTGTCTCTCCACTATCCTCTAATGCCCATTTTCCCTTCTCGTCCTCTCTTAATCCTCCTGTTCCAGTCCCTCCCAAACATAATTTTTAGATCATTACAGGGGCAACTATTTCAGGGTATCAGCAAATACATTGGATCTACCATGATAATCAATAACTTTAATTCTATCTTCTAACTTTTCCCTATGAGATAATATGGTCACAATTTCTGATGGTTTTCATATGAATATTTTTTGGGGAAAATGGTTTCAAATAGAATGTCCCTCTTCTCTCAACTTTACTATCTCAAATATAATCTCAGCTCTTCATAAGACCGAAATTGATTTTTCCAGTTTCATGTGAAATAGGAATACTGAAGCAGAGACCTTGTTTTATTTTATGCTTATACAATTCAAATGAATCTTGTCAAAAGGCAAGGCAATTCACCAGTTGCATTTTGGTCCCTAGACATCATTTGGGCTGCTTGTCTGACTGTGCCACTCTGTTGGGATATTCTAGACAACTGGCCATACTTATGAATTGACTTCTGTCTAAACAATGTATCACTATTCTAGTCACTAAAATTGAATAATAGAATGCCTACATTCCTAATGAATTAAAATAATTACATATTGGTTCAGTACTGTTACAATTTATTTTGCTTGTTGACCATCTTACTCATTGACTTGGAGAGAAGCATGGAGCTAAAAATATCTGCTTTGAAGAATTTAGTTATACTCTGCAGTCCAACTTCTTTCCTTGGATTTAGGTTCTAGGTATTAGTTCTCACTTTGAAATATTGCCATTTTTCTTCATAAGATATTCTTGGATAGACAAATTCTTGGATTGCTATGCATTCATAAGGTATAGAGAGTCACTATTTGTCTCTTACCTAAAATTCCCATTTAGAGAAAATTTTTCTGATAATTTACTTACCAAAGACACTTTGTTAATAAATATTGATATAAAGGCTTGAAATTGGTCAGTTTTATTCAACCCACCAAAAATATTCAATATATGTGACAAAGTATAAAATTGCTTTCTATCTTAGTTTCATTTTAATCAAACCTATAGAAATTCACATATTTTGATTTAATTTTTCTTTGATAGTGTGGTCGATATGTTATAGATACTATATATATATAATATATATATATATATAGTATATATATATATAGTTATATATATATATATATATATATATATATATAACTGAGTTGGAGTCCACTTGTGCTGCACTGTAAAAAATATAGGTTAAATTACTTTTGTTAGAATGTTAGTTTAACCACATTCCAGTTGTGTGACTTTTGGAAAGTGACATATTTTACACATTTTATATTCTAGACATAGAGCCATTAATATGCACTTATGTACATATTTATCCACATTTAAATGAAGATTATAATGCTGCCATCTCATAAAATTTATGTCAAGAAAGAAAGATAGACTATAACAAGCATGTATAGCAATACCTTTGACATAATCAATGTTTGATATTTTCATTGTTATTAGAATACTTTGGTGACTTCCATTTCTTCCAGGATTCTTTTCTCCAAGTTGGTAGGCTATCAAATGATGGGCTGTGATAGTGCCTTAGTAGTAAAATCCTTGGTTAAAATGAACAAGACATTACACTCCACCTCCAACACCATATAAAAATAAACAAATGAAATGAAAAGAGTATTTCAAATACATACCTGAATAATGAGCATTACTTACTGTTTTGTGAACTTGAACCTTATTACATACATTGATGCTTGCAATTGGTCTATGACCTGCATGCAAGGTCTTTTTAGATAATACCCTCCTCAGTAATATGATCCTTAAGCCTGTCCATAATGCTGAAAACTTTCCCATCTTTAAGTTGGATAAGGGAAAGTTTAATCTAAGTCTTCCTTTCACATAGATTAAATATAACACACAGGTTATGTGGCACAGTGTTATGAATATCAGTAGCAGTAATACAATGCATGTTTCAAAAATATATAATATTAACCCTCTTTACCCCTGGACAATATTTGATAACCTTTCCTTGTATATAGTCTTGTGTTAGGTTAGAACCTTCTTATTTATACAGAAGGGGGAGATGTAGTGGGTAGCCATTCCAACCTTGATCTGGAAGTTCCAGCCCCCAATGAGGCTTCGATAACTGTCACGCCTACAAGGCAGGGCCAAGAGAGGACCCTGAAGACCCGACATCCGGATGCGCTGCTTCTCTTGGTTTCCTGGACCCTGGACGCTGGAGGTAGACCGAGCAGAGTTCTCCAGAGAACACTGCCAGACTGCACTGCATCTTTCCCAGACCCTGCAAACTACCTATCCCTTCATTTGTAAGTTACACCACTAAATAAATCTCTTTTAACTATGTGGAGTGGCCTTAATAATTTCACCAATACTGTGTATGTATTGAAATTAGTTGTCTCAAGCGCCTAATGCTGTGACTTCCTACAATCATCTACCATGACATAGATTCACAAGATAAAAGAAAACTTTTCTCTTGTATGGACAGCCTATAAGTCTATAACATGCACAGTGATCATGAGCTGGCCCAAGGTTTGTACCCTGTTCACAGGTGTTAAATTGATACCAGGACTTGCCTCTGCCTCTTGGTTTAAGCCAAAATATAAGAAAAGGATAATCCCCTCTTAGTTGTTCCAGGGGAATTAATCATCAAGGCTTATTAAAAAAATCCTATGTCCATTCAATTCCATGTTGATTTAATCAGAGTTAGGGGTGAAGTCCAAGAACAAGTACTGTTTAAGCTTCCTACTTGAGTATGTGTGTGTGTGCACTGGATAAAGGTAGGACTTCAGAGCAATTATTCTGTCTTCAGAAAAGTAAATGAAAGCATTCCAATTATTTTTTCTACCATTATTCAAATTGTTTCTCTCCACTGAGACTCTCCAAAGAGCAGGAATCTATTTTCTTTCTCCTTAGCCTTGGTTTAGTTATTTTCCTGCTTTTGTCTTTAAAACACATTTGAGTTCATTTCAAAATTATTTTCATATAGCCTGTTTGAAATTTATTACACAGAATGAATAAAGGGCATTACTTTTCTTTAAGTAAGTAGTTTGGTTTGATATTCTGGCCAATATTCAATAATAAAATACCATTGCTCGATATCTTTGTGGCATATAGTGTCTTCTTGGCCCTTGAACAATTTTTTTGACATTAACCTAATGATTCATCTTTATAGGAACCCAGAAAATTGAGTTTCAAAACATTTTCCCATCTCCCAAGTCTTTGGCCCTTCATTTATGAAGAGCTGTCTCATGGCATGGAAAGAGTTTAGGGCTCAAAACATTTTCCCGTCTCCCACGTCTTTGGCCCTTCATTTACGAAGAGCTGTCTCATGGCGTGGAGTTTAGGGCATAGAAAGGCATCAAAACCAACCAATGTGGAAAAACCTGCTTGCGGAAAGACTGGAAACCTCTCCCTGCTAGGACAGTTTAAAAAGAGAAGACCCTGCACCAGAGAATCCCACAGCCACCAATTTCTGAAGGAGAGTGCCATAAATTACATGTAATGGCTCACCATGCTTGTGTCTGGGGACCAGACTTTGTAGCTTTCCCAGCTAATAGAATTAGACCAATTCTATTCTTGGTAGAACTCCCATTAATAAGTCATCTTTAGTTCTACCATTATCCATGTATACAATAAGGAATATGGAAAACTCAGCAGATACTCTCCAGATACACACTTACAACAAAGATGTACAGCATGTTGATAGCAGTGAGAATCACATTTGTTTGTCTTTAGAGGAAGCTAGTAAAGGAAACTGTAGATACTAATTCATTTTTGTAATTCTGTACTTTTAGACTGCCTATTTACTATCCAGTGTTTTAGAAAAATACAAACTACTAGGTCACTTGAAAGTTTATGAGTTAATAGTTTCTGTTTTACTAAAATATGGTTAGTTTTTCAAATTGATTCGATGGAGCCTGCAGAGATGGCTCAAGAGTTGAAGCATTTGAATGTGATGGTGAACAGAGTTTAAATCCGTAGAAACTCATGTAAATGTCAGTTAGGCCTCAAGTCCCACTTGTAATTCCAGCCTCAGAAGGCAGAGATAGGGTATCTCCAGAGCAAGATAGCTAGCAAGACAGCCACATTATCAAGCTCTTTGCTTAACTGAGAGACTGTGACACAGTGGCCAAGGTGGAACAGCAATCTAGAATTATCCCTGACATCCACCTTGAGCCCCCACATGTGTACAGTAGTGCATGCGAATCCACCATGTGTCCACACATGTGCAAAAACTTATATCCACACATTAAAAATAAAAATAGTTTTCCTGACAGTTATAGCAATATACGGTCTAAGAACAAATTTTCTCAGGTAACCATTAATTTGTTATGGTAACTGGAATAATTTATATAAACCATTTTGTAGAACCAGATATATTAGAAATGATAGCAATACTACATGATTTATATGCCAGATAATGTAATATTAGATAATATTAAATATGGCACAAGCGAATTCAAAGCATTTAAGATGAAAAGTCTGAAATTACAAGAAGTGAAGTGATGTAGAGACATAGTCAAGGTCAGATGGAGTTAATTAAATAATGTTTCACTGTGATGAAGGGTTTTAATGAGCCTTGAATCAGCGGCAAAAAAGTAGCAATTACTCCTCTTAAGAAAACAGTGTTTAATAATGGGTGAGTGCATCAAAACTGATTAACTGGACTAAATCACCATGTTACTTCTATAGAAAAATTCTAGTTTTATGACAGTTGATGATAATATTATAATTAATCATTTGAGCAACTTTTTATGAGAACCACCTCATATCATTGAGAGTTTTCTCATCCATCTGTGTATTTTAGTTAGTTGATAAATCAAACAGAAAAGTAGTATCCAAGTATAGTTATTTTGATGTATGTTAGAAGAACAAAATACAGCGGGAAGTGAAGAAAATACCCTGGCCTGTACAGCAATTGTAAGAGATACAGCTGACCACAGAGACACTATCATCTCCAAGCAGATTCTAGGCTCAATTGACCAAATACAAAGATTTAAGAATACAAGCAAATATTTGCACAATCTGAATTTGGGGTTCTACAGCCTTTGAGAGTGTCATCTAGTCAAATGGATACATAACCTTTTCTGGCCCAGAAAAGCAAACATAGAATGGTCTTAGAGAGAGAAAAAAAGTCAACTAAAAATGTTCAGAACAAAAAAAAATCACAGAAGCAGGCTTCGTAGCTTGTCAAGAGAAAGAGGTGTTAAAGGGTACCAAACTCTCCCAATTACTGATGTTCAGCCTGGCTTTTTCTTTCCTGAAGAGAAAGAACTGCTCATTTATCTAAGGCAGAACTGAAGGCTCTGTACTTATTCAAAACAAATGCTTTTGACATCTCAAACTACACTTTAGTTCTTTGTATGCACTTACTTTTGAGGTTCCATATACCAAAATATATAGTAATCTGAATAACTGATTCATATTAAAAGCATAAGTACTCATTATTTACTACATAAAGGTTCAAGAAACATTGGGAAAATACAAATAAGGCCTTCAGAATACAAGCTGTATTTCATATAGAGGCATTGGGCAGGCAAATATGTAAAATAAAACATAAGCAATACTTGTTTAAAACAATAAGACAACTCTACAAACTTTAGCTGTTAAAACATGGGCTTCCATGAATGTGAGCACTATGTCATACTTGAAATATCTAGAGACTGTCTGAAATGTACATGTGCATCTTATAGTTAAACAAACCTTCAGCATAGAGAATGAGAAAATGATAACTGTTGAAAATCCTCTGAGGTAATTTACATATGTAAACTTTCTTCTGCAAGAAATCATTATTAATTGAAGGAAGAAAAATTTAAGGATGATCATGGAACACCTTTAGTAAGAGATTTATTACAAATCATTTCTTAAACTATTTTAACCATCAATGTTTTGAAAAGAACTTAAAAGAAGAAATGGCACAGTTAAAAGCATAAGGAAAACTATGGTTGTAGATTTTGAAATGGTAACTGCATGAAAGCTTTAGTACACCAGTCTTCCATAGTGTGCTGAAGGGGAAAACAATTTGATACTCTGCAGCCATCTTCTCTCAATTCAGAGCATCTTTCAGTGACAGTGGGATACAAAAATAATATTTATGTGTTTTTCACCTATGCAGAACTAGGGTTTTTCCTCAAAATGTTAATGTTAATAGTTTCTTGAAATATTAATAATTTGATTTGTATTTGGAGTTTTAGGTAAAATCCAATAGGACTCTGTAGCATTGGCTTATGGTCTTGCCAAGGTCATTGACTATCAATGCACTCTCCCTGGCACACCCAGGCAGCCACTGGTTCCTAGCTCCTTGGAGTCATAGCTATTCCAGTCTAATACTTTTCCCTCTTTTTCCACGAGTCTGCTACAACTCTTACTGAAACAAGAATTAGATCATGTTTTCATCAGAAGACATTACCTCATGATCCATCACTCCTCCTAGAGACCCGAGCAAAGACAAAAAGACACTTGGGACTGAAGATGCTGAACACCTCACAATGTTTGGAGTAGGCATAGCATGGTGCCAGTATCCCCACCCAAAAACAGCATTCCCGCAGCATTTAGAGGACTGACTTAAGAAAGAGCAGGGTCTGAAGCAACTTAGATCTAGGCACTGAGAATGTCCTAGGCCATAGTCCTTTATAGGCACTTATGTGCCAGGGGTTGAGGTGACAGATTGAAATGAAGGAAGATAAACTTTATCATCTGTGGCCAGCAAGGCATGTTAGTAAAACATTTTGTGGTAAGGATAGCTGATTACCTAGTCACTTGTACATACTGGGCCTGATTTGGGGTCACAGCCCTGGGAACCTCAGATTTCCCAATCCCCGAGAGAGAACAGTATTAGAAGGTAATTTCTTTAATGATATGCCAGAATACAGTTGGTAAATAATGCGAGGTCTTTGTATTTGAACATTCTTTGTATCTTTAGTGTAAAGATGTAAAACAAAAATTATTAGAAAAGGAGTCATGAACTAATAAAATGGTCCCTGAAAGTATAGCCATTCTCAGTTTCTTTTTTGAGCACAATATATCCTGCTTTTTATTTTTAAGTGGACCCTTAAAATCATGTTACTGTCCCTGAGATTATGATTGATTTTTGTCTGTTTACATAAGTGTAAAAATGATTGATGACAAATAATTGATTTTTTTTCTCAGTATATAGGAACCATAGTTTGTTGGTAATACAAGAAGACTCTATAGCAGTCCTCTGTAGCATGAATCTTAAAAGTTATTATTAATAAAATCAAACCCGAGGCCAGTTATTGGGGTGAACACTGGAAGGTCAGAGAGACAGAACAAACCACAGCTAACCTCACCTGGCCAAATTCTCGGCTGGTCTTGTTTCCTCAGACTGGATGCCCCGAGCCCTCATCCAGAATGGGTCTCAGCTGAACTGCTGCTAGAAGCCTGAATGCTTAACCAGGCCAAATGCTTACCCAGGCCAAATGCCTCTCCAGGGCAAATGCCTCGAGTTTCTTCATGCCTTATATACCTTTCTGCTCTCTACCACCACTCCCTGGGATTAAAGGCATGCTTTCTGGGATTAAAGGCTGTGTCACCATGCTTGGCTGTTTCTAATGTGGCCTTGAACTCACAGAGATCCAGAGGGATTTCTGTCTATGGAATGCTAGGATTAAAGGCGTGTGCTACCACTGCCTAACCTCTATGTTTAATATTGTGGCTGTCCTGTTCTCTGACCCCAGATAAGTTTATTAAGGTACACAGTATTTTGGGGAACACAATACCACCACAGTCCTCTGTGTGTAAGTGGGTATAGGTGATTAAACCATTCCAATACAATGTGATTAGACATAAGATGAGTTATCTCCAAGCTAATAACCAGACAACGAACATGTGTGTCTTCTATTTTTTGTTGTTGTTGTTTTGTTTTTCAAGACAGGGTTTCTCTGTGTAGCTTTGTGCCTTTCCTGGATCTCACTCTGTAGACCAGGCTGGCCTCGAACTCACAAAGATCCTCCTGCCTCTGCCCCCCAAGTGCTTGGATTAAAGGCCTGCGCCACCATCACCCGGCTCTTCTATTTGGCTTGATCATCATCAGTTACAACAGGGTAAGTGACTCTGGGATCCTTTCGACATCTCAAGGCACATTTACCAACCTAACCACTCTCGATCCTCAAGTCCATATTCAAATATTGAAATCCAATAAAAAAAATAAAGCCTATTTGTTTTAGATTGTTTAAATTTGTCATTTACTTGTGTGATGGTTGAATAAGATTGACCCACAGAGGTTCATATATTTGAATGCTTAGTCACCAGGGTGTGGAACTCTTTGATAGGATTAGAAGGATTAGGAAGTGTGGGCTTGTTGGAGGAAGTGTGTTACTGGGAGTGGGCTTGAGGTTGCAAAATCCTATGCCAGACTCAGACTTTATTCCTGATGCCTATGTATCAGGATGTAGAATGTTTAGCTATTTCTCCAGCACCATGTCTGCCTGCATGCAAGTCATGCTCCCCACCATGAGAATAACTAACTAGGCCTCTGAAACTGTGGGTAAGCCCTCAATTAAATGCTTTCTTTTATAAGAAAGATAGTGCCTCTTCTTAGCAATAGAACTGTGACTAAGACAACTTGTCAATTACTCTTTGGCTTCATACAGATAATGAAAACTGTCATCATCCAAATTTGTCTGCCCTCCTTTAATCAACTCTCAAAAAGTGTAGGTTAAGTCAAATTATCTCTGAATTCTTTTGGAAATCTTGTGATATAAGTAACATATTCTTTAAATTATACTTAAAAGTCACATGATTTTAGCCACCCTGTCTTGACATTCATTTAAACAAAAGAAAAAAAGCAAGGGTATACCAATGTACTCTGTGATCTGAGCCTAGGTGTCAGATCAAACCAAGGAAGACAGAATGGGAACAGATACTCATGACAAAGGGGGTACAGGAAAAATGTCATCCCAACATGTGACCTGCAAACTAAATAAAACCAACAAATTTATACATAAGTTACTTATTTCAATTGTTTAAAATTGATATTTGTGGGCTTAAAATAATGTGAAGCAAACATTTCATAGCAGCACATGTTATGAATGACTAAGAGTCTTTAAAACCAGTCAGTCTTGATCACCCATCCTTCTGGCTCCCAGATGCTCAACTGGACTCATAGACAGCTGAAATGCCAAAACTTTAAAGTCTAACTATCAGAAATATTAAAGTAAAAATTCTTATGTACCTACACAAAGTTGACTTATTATTCTACTTTTTGAGACCCATGATGATTTTAGGTAAAAATTAGAACTATATTATTTATGTATTTATTCTGCATTAAGACCACAGTTTCTCCTCCCTCCTCTTCTTCAAGTCCCTACACCCCCACCTACCTTCTTTCCCTCCATCCACTCCTCCTCCTCCATTTCTCTTGAGAACAAGGCAGGCATTTCATGGATATCAAGTAGCCATGGTATATCCAGTTGCAGTGAGCCTAGGTACCTCCTCTTCTCTTAAGGATAGATAAAGCAACCCAGTAGGAAGAATGGGTTTCAAAAGCAGGCAACAAAGTCAGAGAGAGCTTCTTGTCCCACTGTTAGAAGTCCCACAAGAAGACCAAGCTACAGAACTGTAACATATGAACAGAGGGCCTAGGTCAGTCCCATGCAGTTTCCCTGATTGTCGTTCAGGAACCAAGGTTAGTTGACTCCATGGGTTTTCTTGTGATGTTCTTGACCTCTCTGGCTCATATAATCCTTGCCCCCATCTCTTGAGCAGGATTCCCCAAGCTAGGCCTAATGTTTGGCTGTGGGTCTCTGCATCAGTTACTGCATGAAGCCTCTTAGATGACAATTGGGGTAGTCACCAATGTATAAGTAGAGCAGAACGTCATTAGGCATCACTACATTGACTTTTTTTCTCCAATTGAGTTTGATTCTATTCTAGGTCTATGGGCCATCCAGCCTCTGGGTCCTGGTGCTCCAGGCAGTGTCAAGGGTACACTCACTCTATGGCATGGGTCTCAAGTTAGACCAGTCAGTGGTTGGACACTCCCACACTTTCTGTGCCACTTTTACCCCAGCACATCCTATGGGCAGGGCAGACTGTAGATAGGTTAAAGGTTATGTGGCTGGGTTGCTGTCCCAAACCTTCCACTGGAAATCTTGCCTGATCAGAGGAGATGGACAGTTCAGGCTTCATATCCCTATTGCTAGGAGTCTTAGCTAGGTAGGTCATCCTTATAGATTCCTGGGAGTTTCTCTTGTACCAGGTTTCAATCTTACCCTGAAAGCCCCCCTCTCTTTACAGTCATCTCTTTCAGTACTCTCCTGAAGTTGGAAGTTTTCCTGTGTCCCAGCCAGCCTGTGGTCAAAACAAATCTCTCCCACTTGAGTCCCCCAAGTGAACACACAGCCAGCCTGTGGTCAAAACAAATCTCTCCCACTTGAGTCCCCCAAGTGAACACACAGAGGCTTATATTAATTATAACTCCTTGGCCATTAGCCCAGCCTTATTACTGACTAGCTCTTACACTTAATTTAACCCATAATTCTTATTTATGCTTAGCCAAGTGGCTTGGTACCTTTTCACAGTTCTGCCTTGTCATCTGGTTTCCTCTATGTCTGGCTGGTGACTCCTGACTCAGCCTTCCTCTTTCCAGAATTCCTCTTGTCTGCTTACCCTGCCTATACTTACTGCCTGGCTACTGGCTAATCAGCTTTTTATTCATCAACCAATTAGAGCAACACATATTCACAGCACACAGAATGACATTCCACAGCACTCTTCCCTTCCATTCACATCCCAACCTGATCCTTCATGTTTCTATCCCCACCTGGCCCCAGTCCACCCAGGAGATCTCTTCTTTCTCCCCTTTCCAGGAATTTCCACGAATCCCCCTTTGGTTTCTCTTATTACCTAGCCTTTCTTGGTCTGTGGCTTGTAGCATGGTTATCCTTTACTTTACAGCTAATATTCACTTATAGGTAAGTACATACCTTGTTTGTCTTTCTGGATTTGTGTTCCTTCACTCAGGATGAATTTTTCTAGTATCATCCATTTGACTTCAAATTTCATCATGTCATTGTTTTTAACAGTTGAATAATAATTGTGTAAATGTACCTCATTTTCTTTATCCATCCTTCAGTTGAGGGACATTAGATTGTTTCCAGTTTCTATTACTATTTTATATTACAAATAAAGCTGTTATGAACATAGTTGAGCAAGTGTCCTTGTGGTAAGATTTAGCATTCTTTGGATACATACCCAAGAGTGGTATAGCTGAGTCTTGAGGTAGATCAATTCCAAGCTTTCTGAGAAACCACCAGATTGATTTTTGTACAGAGGCTGTACAAGTTTGTATTTCCACCAGCAATGGAAGAGTGCTCCCCTTGCTTCACATCCTCTCCAGCATAAACTGTCACTTGTGTTTTTATCTTAGCCATTCTGACAAGTATAAGATGGAATCTCACAGTCATTTTAATTTACATTTCCCTGATAGCTAAAGATGTTAAACAATTCTTTCAGTGATTCTTGGTCATTTGAGATTTTCCTGTTGGGAATTCTCTGTTTAGATCTGCACCCGATTTTTAAATTAGATTATTTGGGGGTTTTGTTTTTGTTTTTGTTTTGTTTGGTTGATTGATTGGTTTTTGTTTGTTTGTTTGTTTTTGATATCTAGTTTCTTATGTTCTTTATATATTTTGGAAACCAGCCCTCTGTAGGATGTGGAGTTGGTGAAAATCTTTTCCCATTCTGTAGGGTGCCATTTTGTACATATTGTCCTTTGCCTTACAGAAGCCTTTCAGTTTCATGAGGTTCCATTTATTAATTGTTGATCCTAGTGTCTGTGCTTCTGGTGTTCTACTTTTTCTTCTGTTTTCATAAGACAGGGTTTCTCTGTGTCACAGCCCAGGCTGTCCTGAAATTCACTTTATCAACCCACAACCCAGCTTGCCTTGATGTCATGTATATATATATATATATATATATATATATATATATATATATATATATGATGTCTAAAGGAGATATTTAGACACCTCCAAATTGTAGCTGGAGAGTTTTCTCTCCAGCTCCCACCAAACCCCAGCAGTCCGACAGCCCACTTATAAAATAAACACACAGACACTTATGTTATTTAAACTGTTTGGCCTAATGGCTCAGGCTTCTAGCTATCTAATTCTTACATCTTAAATTAATCCATTTCTATAAATCTATACCTTGCCATGTGGCTTGTGGCTTACCGGCGTCTTCACATGCTGCTTGTCATGGCAGTGGCTGGCAGTGTCTCCTCCCACCTTCCTGTTCTCTCAATTCTCCTCTCTGTTAGTCCTGCCTATACTTCCTGCCTGGCCACTGGCCAATCAGTCTTTTATTTATTGACCAATCAGAGCATTTGACATACAGACCACCTCACAGCACCAAATCATTCAAAGACATTGGAATAATTCCTGCAAAACCATATGATTATTCTTTGTCTTTTAGTTATAAAACCCTTACTGAAAGATAAGTGGTGCTGTTGTGGCACTGGTTACTTCATAGAAAGGTTATGGTCACAACAGAACCCAGTATCGGTATTCAGAGCTTTATTTGGAGGAAGGGGGGAGAGGGGACTGTGGTTATGCTGTGACGCTTGTGGCTGGCCATCACCCGCAATGGCCATGCCAGCGGACGAGAGTGCTTGTCAGAAGAATCATAAGCCATGGTTACCTTTCTAGAGCTTTATTGGGAGGGAGGAGGAGGAGGAGAGAGAGAGATAGAGAGAGTGAGAGACAGAGATAGAGACAGAGACAGAGACAGAAACAGAGAGAGGGACCATGTGGAGTGGGGGGAGTACAGAAGGAGTGAGTGCGTAAAAGAGGAGAATGCACAGAGGCCATGCCCACTTTTTAGGCTGGGACACCGTTGAAGGCTGGTGATATAATTAAGGACATAATCCTTACAGGGACCAGGCCTGGTGGGGGAGGGAGAGAGAGAGAGAGCAGAGCAGAGAGAGCAGATCCAGCGTGGGGTCTGCATCCAGCTTTTAAGGGCTCCTGGTATGGAGCTATACCACGAACATGCTGACTGCATGACCATGCCCTGTGCATGTAGTCGCCAGCACACAATGATGATGTAAGCCACAAGACGCTGAACTGCGCGTGTGCAGCTGGAGTAAGGGCAGAATTCCAACACTTACTGTTAAAGATAAATAAAGATGAAGATACAAATATTAATAAATTTGTTATTTTAATAAATTGTAACTGGTTACAGTAGGCAAACTAGAAGTTGAGTAATTTGAATATCATTTGACATCTTGTATAAATTATAAAAATACACAGCTATATTCTCTGGGGAAAATGCTTCATGAACATTTCTGTGTTTGGCTGTACTTGGTATTTGTAATATTTATTCTTGTCCATTTATATTTAACTGCATCTATTTTCAAAATTATAAAGTAAAACATCTTTTTTAATCATTTTCTTTTTATAGTTATCACCTCTCTCAAGATATTTTTTTGTTTTTCATTTCTTTAAATTAAAATATAACTACATCGACTCCTCCTCCCATTCATCCCTGCAACTCCTACATATCTGCATTCACAGTTGAACTTTATTCTATTTTCTTGCTGCATCCAGTCTCCAGTTTACATCCATTCCATTTTCTGCCCTTCCATTAATTTCACCATTTCTTGATTTGCTGTATTTTTATCTTTCCCAGTTTCTTTATGTTGTAAGAAAACTCATATGAACTGACTACTTGTGTACAAGGGGACACACAATTGCATACTTTGCTCTTTATGTGTGCACCAAATTCTAGATGCTCAATGACTCAGCACCAAAAAAGTTTGAAAGATAACGCTTTCGGAAAGGAAGAAATTATATAATTGATCATTCACATTGATCATCATCAATATATGTTGAGATGATTTGTGATATCAAGAGTTATAGCAATGAAGTTTGTGCCTATTGCAACCACATGAAGTTTATATAGCATGATGACTGGTGTGGTAGCTTGTAGAGAACTGGTGTTATCTGACCACATCAGCATAGCTAAAATGTATAGTACTAAACTCAAAGGCAGTACTACTTGAAATTTGTATTCTCAAGTTTTTAAAAATGACATTTTTAAATATTATTTGGGATTTGCTCTTTGTCCAAAGCAAATGCATCTTTAATCCCTTATTGTCAAGACAGCTATTGTTATCAATATGCATCAATAGTGTATGATTTTTATGTGATACTACACATTGATTTACACGGTGTCAGTTGAGCTGGATGCAACTGACACCTTTGCCTCATTAAAATTCAACAGATTGTTGAATTATACCATAGAATGTCAACCATATCGATTCATTGATACATAAGAAGCCAATCTAGATGAATTACAGCAATGCAGCTCTTATTTATAGCTCCCACTAGTTTTTAGAGAGGTTGGAGTTTTTAGAGCTCCACAAAATAACAAACATTCTCCCCAACTTATCTGGAATATTGATGTTCATTCCATGATATGCATCCTGCACATTTTCTCCTGAAATTTATAAAGTTTCATTTTTTTCATATATAATATTTGCATAATGTCAGTGTGGTATAAGGAATAAAACTTTAAGCATGTATTTAGAATCCATGAGATCCTTTCTCACTTATGTTTCTCACGATGACAGAGAGAAAGAATATAGCTGGGTCTGTGATTGCCACTGGGTATGTGACAATTCCACTAAATGTTTAATACTATTCTAGGATATTTTTGTGCTTATTTTAAAAATAATGAAACACAACTTATTTTGATCTTACTCATATGCCACTGCCTCCCTCCAACTCCTCCAGTGATCAAAATATGTTATGTAACTGTATAAAAATTTCTAAGAATAAATAAAAATATTGCTTAAAACACACAAAAACACTCTTAATTGCATATTTACATTGTCTCTGCAAACTGACACTGTCCTTCTTTAGCCATGTTGTACATTATACCTGTGCAAGTCTGTCTTATTTACAGAATTAAACAAAACAACATGTGAAGAAAAACTCAACTAAAAAAATTAAGGAAATATAATCTCAGAGTAAAGAAGTAATTTTTTAAAAGATACAATGCTAAGTGTTTGCTTAGAAATTTGGTCTAATCCAAATTTTCCTAATTTTTTAAATTTATTGGCAGCTTCAATATTGTTTTTGTTTTTTGTTGAGACCATTTTATTTGATGTATACATGAAGTGGTGAAAACATGCAAGGAAAACAATTGTCTCATGTGCATCTCGTAGAATCACAGCAAACAGCAAAACAAACTGGGAATAGATGAGACTGAAAACTCAGGTAACCAGAACTAGGCAATAAGACTAGATCCTAGCTTCAGGAGAGTCCCATGTTTAATTTTCCTACACATTTAAACACAATAGAACTTTGAGAAGAAAAAGTCTCTACATGACAATTCTCATAACAAAGCTCTAGGATTGGCTACATTGAAATTCTCTTTCAAAATACTTGCTGTAGGAAATTACCTTAGACCCTTATCATACAAATGAATTCTATTCACTGGGAAACAGGGCTAGGGCCTACAAAGGAAGACTACTTAACAAACATAAGGATGGAGTCAATGGATGGAGGATACAAAGTACATGGGACCTCTTTCATAAGGATAAGTTGTATTCACTGAGCCGGAAAGCCCAGTGTTCTGGCTTAAACAATTCTCAGAATTTGGGTGGAGGAGTGGATTCAGATGGAGGCTGGATCCCAATAGAAGAGCAAAAGATCACCAGGTTGTTTGACCAATTTCACTACAGCATTCCAGGTGACTAGCTGTCATTCATTTCCTTCCATTGAAGAAAATAAGCCCATGTGATTGACAATGCTGATTTCTCAAATGCTTACTCTAATCTGTGCTTTTGACAGTCAATTTCTCTTCTAATGCTGTGAAGAAGCTCCATGAACAAAGCAATTTATAAAGGAAGGTGTTTAATTGTAGGCTTCCTTACAGTTTCAGAGAGTTAGTCCATGACCATCAATATGGGAGTAAGGTATAGGCAGGCAGGCACAGAGCTGGAGCTTATACTGTATTAGTAAGATGGAGGCAGAGAGAGAGAGGGCTTGGGTCTGGCCTCTGCTATTGAAACATCAAAGCACACTCTCAGGGACACCCTTCCTCCACCAAGGTTATCCCTCCTTGTCCTGCTCACAGTCCACCAACAGGGAACTAAACATACAAATATATAAGCCTATGGAGGCCATTCACAATAAAAAATAAAATAACAGCAATTAGCAGTAATTATAAATCTATTGCTATCATGTTATAATATTCTGTTATATGTAAAATATATATAACAGTGTAAAATATGCTTACTTTATATACTCTACTCACTATATTTGTGATATCTCATTGGGTTACACATTAGAAAGACTGTTTATTGACAGATTCTACTCAATCCTAAATATCTATATCTGTTGCCTACTACATATTCAACTTATTTCATACAAAAACAAAATTACAATCTCATGCTACTTCAAATTCTATTTTATTATATTATTTGTAACAGCCTTATAAATTTCAAAATGTCCCATGACATACAGTACTATATCAGTAGAAGGGTGTGTGTGTGTGTGTGTGTGTGTGTGTGTGTGTGTGTGTATGTTTAAGTAGCCAGGCCCCTCCCCCAAGGACCTTTAACTGCCAAGTTCCACCCACAGAATACTCTAATTGCCTTAACTACTGGACCCTGCAGAGAAAAAAACACAATCTCTGGACATGAAAGCCCACCAATCTCCACCCTGGAAAGATCCACCCTGAAAAGTCCCCCCCCTTTCCCAAGAAGCTCTATATAAGCCCTCTATCCTGTTCAGTTTGCTGCTGTTTCTTGCTTGAACACAGGCAGTCCCCCTCCTGTGTTTGTTTCTCCCAATAAATCTCTTGTGTGAGGTTTGTTGTGCGGTGTGACTTTGTGGTATTCCTTAGCTTCCAGCTGCCAAGATACTTTTCCATGCCAGCTGCAATGCTTAAAGTTGGTACCATGACTCGGATAGGTTTCCTAGTGCCTGCATTTCCCCTTATGGTTTAAGCTGCACTGGAACCCTATCCCTCATCTCCAGTCTACCTGCAACAGACTCACCTTCTGGCTCACAGGTTGCTCAACACCCCTTCCACCAGAATCGATTAGGTAACTTTTCCCTTTGGTCAGTGTAAATGTTTCGCTGAGTGTGAGGAAGTGACCTTTGAGTGTTCATCATCCTTCTAGTACTCTTGGAAGCTGAGGAATCCCCAACCACTCCTCCACCCTTGGAGCTGCAATCAGGCAGTTTCCTTTGGCCCAATTGGGTTGTAGCATCCCTTCCTGTGCTCCCCCTGTCTTTCCCAAGATAAGAGCCACAGACACCTCCTTTTTTTCCAGTCTTTTTCTCTGGATGCAGCCCTCCCACTAGAGCTCAGTTTTCTCTCGATTTTTCACCTCTGAGGAAGCCCTGGTGTCAGTCACCCTAGTCTCTCCACTGGCTTAGCCAGGCTAGGCTTGCTACACTTGACCCCAGTTGAGTTGGGTGATGACCCTCTGAATGGCTTGGTCCTTGTTTGTTCAGTCCTCCCTGAGTCCAGGGGATGTCCATGACTATAGGCTGCAACGACCTTTCATCTCTCTCATCCATGTGAACTCAGCACTCCATACCCTCATTCCCCCTTGGGATGCCTCTTAGAAAACTTCTGGCCTCTCCATCTGACACCCAGCCTGAAGAGCACTAAATTTACTCCCTTTTGCAATCATATTTGGCTTCAATACCCCTTAGATAATGAGTCCAAAGGGCCACCTAATGGCACCTTAGATCCTATTATTATTTGGAACCTTAACAAATACTATGAGTGACTGGGGAAATGGAAAGAGATTTCCCGGTTTCCTATTTCTCTGCTACAAGCCCTGTTTGTTTTTGTCTAATCTCCCCACCCCCATACACTGTGTAAATGTCCTGTCTTAAGTTAGCATAGATAGATCTGTAAGTTTGTTGCAAAGTGGGAGCTAGGAGAAAGACCTAGCAGGAAGGGGAGAAGCCAAAGGAGTGAGCCAGCTGCAGCATGCACACACCACACACCCAGTCTTCCCTGGCTGGTGCATCTCTCACTCTTTCCTGTAGTGTCCTCTGCCTGTGTCCAGGGTTCAAAAATTCCCATCTTAAGCCTTCTTTGTTAGTTTATTGGATTCAGTTTTACTGGGATTCGGGTGTCTTTTAGGTATGAGTGGCATTGGACCATTGTTTTATGCTGCCCCATTTCAATTAAAAGCTGGCCGTGGAGTTAGGCTATGGCACCCCTTCTTGTAGACCCAAGCATGCTTGTTTAGAAGGTTTCCTCCAAGAGCTCTGTCCCACATCAGGAGAGCCACCTGCTGTGTGACTGAAAGGAAAGCAAAAGAAGATAAAGGGACAGACTATTCCCAGCTGGGACCATTGCTACTCATCTCATATGCTTTTTTTTTTCTTTCTAAAGCTTTTGCTAAGGTATAAATCTTGCCTCAAAGATCTGTAAGCATATTGGGTAAGGTTACAAGTCTGAAAAATCTGTAACACTGGGGTCAATAGTTAAAAATATATTCTTAGGTAATCTTAAAGGAACCATGTGGTATGACACCATTTTAGGATAAACCAACCAATGAGGAAACAACTCCTAACTATGAAACCCAAAGCAAGAAGTAATTCCTCCACTCTTTCCTGTCACACTAGTGAACCAAACCCTTATCAGCTTCAACCAGTAGTCCCTTCTCTTTCTCTATAGTTTCCCTTTCTCCTTCCTCAGCAACAAGCTGCCTACCCAGTCAGGGCTGAGTATGTGAGTATTAAAGCAGAGTACTTCACTATTACATATAAGGCCTTGCTCTATGAAAACCAATTATATATTCAGTATATTACTGGATATTACAACCTCACATTTCATGATGTTTATATGATTCTTGCCAACAATCTTCTTCCAGAGGAGTATAGGTGGGTCTGGGACCAGGTTATAGAAGTCCCCCACATAGACCCTGAATGGGATTACAAAATCCAAGATGGCATCTGAGCTAGGAATCCATTTATAACTTGTCTCCTGGCCGGTATCCACAAGGCCATCCTTAAGGTAGTAAATTATGAAAAAGCCCAAAGGGTCATACAGGAACAGCACAAACACCCATCTCAATTCCTAGACCACCTTACAAAGGCCCTCTTATAATATCCCAATCTGGATCTTGAGACCCCAGATGGGAAACAACTCCTCATGACCTAATTCTTCCAGAATATTCCTTGATATTACAGCCAAACTCAAACATCTAGGGAGAGGACCCTTGACTCCACAGGCAGAAGTCTTCACTGTGGCCTTCAAGGTGAACCATGAGAGAGATACAAAAAAGCCCCAAACAAAAATACCTAATAATGGCTAAGGCCTCTTAGCTGGCCAAAGCAAAAGCCCAGGCTCCCTGGTTTCAAAGTTCAAAAACGTTTGTGTCCTTGTTTCAAATGTAGTCAGGAAGTCACTGGGCCCAGGCCTATCTGAACCCTCATAAGCCACACAGACCACATCCTCAAGAAGGGCATTGGAGTTTTGATTGATTGTCCCCAAGTCTCTTGTGGCATGGGGACATCAAGCACAGATTGCCCTTTATCTGACCTACTTGATCTGGCCATGAACAACTGAGGGGGCCCTGGGTTCACTTGGCCTGACCACCACCATCTCTGAGTGGGAGCCTCAGGTAGTTATCACAGTATCAGGGTGATTCATCTTCTTCCTTATGGAGACAGGGCCCACTTCTTTGGTCCTACCAAAGTTCTGGGGACCCACCTCTCCTCATTCTTCTGTTTTTGGAGTAAGGAGACAGCCTTACCAGGTTCAACAAACCCCATCACTTATCTGTATTTAGGGGACTTCCCTCACCCATTCCTTCCTAATGGTGCCAATCTATCCTATCCTCTTGATGGGAAAGGACCTCCTAGCCAAAGTGAGAGCCTATATTTCTTTTGCTTCTTGATCCACTTGACCCCAAGTTCACCAGCCAGTCCCTTCTTCCTTCTTCTCCAAATCACATGATCTGATACACCTCTTCCCTTACCAACCTCCCAGGCACACTAGGTATGGGATACCTAACACCCCTCTAGAGCCAAGCATCACCTTTTCAATCAAATACAAAACCCTACCAAATATATAACCCAGGCTCAATACCCACTTTCTTTCAAAAACCTCAGAGGACTTAAGCCACTCATCTCTGAACTAAGAAAGAACCTTCTGCTCCCCACTTTTCCCTTTGATATCCCCATACTCACAGTTATGAAAACCAATGCAACCTACTACTTGGTTCAGGATCTCTGATTTATCAACTCAGAAGTAGTTTCTCCTTCAGCCCATGTCTTAACATTTCAAAGTGACTCAAGTTGCTGATTTGACTCAATATGTGTGTAAATCATTTGTTTCTGCTGGCTTCTGCTGTCCATCATTTTTGGTTCGAAATTCTTCAGCTGCTTCTTCCTCCACCTGCTCTAACCATCCACCTCTCCTCACCTGCTTGGTAAATGTCCTCTCACTGGCTCCTGGAGCCTTCTACACCCTCCAGGGCTTCATCATGTAAGCAACTATTGGAACGATCTCTGTTTTCTGGCCTCCTCCCACTAGGAACTGCCTGCTAAGCCCCCCACAGCTTCCTTAAGTACCTCTGGGCCTCTGCAACCTTGTCGCTCATGTCTCTTAACTACCACTTGGAGCTTATAGAAACTCCCTCCAGCAGAGTTCTTCTTGCAACCCTTCCCCTCTTCTTCCACTGACTCTATTTTATTAAAGCCTCTCTGGCCTTAGTACAGTTCCAACAGCCAAAATTGGCACGCTCGATTTTCAATGATGATGACAATTTCTGCCACTGCAAAAACAAATGATCCAAAATTCTCTTTTATCTAAACTTGCTTTCCTCTCTATTTCTTCTTACTGACACCTATACATATAGATGTAAGAGACCCTCACCTGTAATCAACAGCCCATCCTATTAGGATCAAGAAATTACAACAGGCTGTCAAAAGCTGATTCAGTCCCCTATAACTCCTTTATCCATCTCTTCTTCACTGGGGCTTATCACCTATGCATGTTTTCTCTATTCTTGTATAATTTCTGTCCTGAAAACAAAAATCATAAAAACAGGATTTATGTTAGAATTTTAAAAAAATAAAGCTTGTTTAGTAAGGTATTAAAGCTGAACCTTCATGTACTCACACAGAAATGTACAAGTGTTATAAAGGTCTGAGAATGTGAAAGCTTAAGTAAACACTGAGGATCACTTACGTTCTGAAGGTCTAAGAAAGTGTTGTCTGAGGATGTGAAAACGTAAGTAAGTTTTAAAGGTATCAGAAAGTGTTATGTAAGCCAGGGGGTGGTGGCACATGCATGCCTTTAGTCCTAGCACTTGGGAGGCAGAACCAGGTGGATTTCTGTGAGTTCGAGGCCAGCCTTGAACAAGATGCAGAGCAAGATCCAGGACAGGCACCAAAACTACACAGAGAAACTCTGTCTTGAAAAAACAACAAAAAAAAAATTATGTAAAGGAAAGTTCTGAAGGTATAAGAAAGTGTTTTAAAGTGTCATGTAAATGAAAGTTCTGAAGATATAAGAAAGTGATTTAGGGTGATGGAAAATGTTTCAGACTTCTTTCCCCTCTATGCTATTGTTAAATTTATACTTAATGGTTCAACCAGACTGGAAACTGCTCATCATCAGGTTGCCAAAAAATTGCCATACTTATCCATATGACACCTAAATCAGCTTCTTAAACACCTGTCCCCTATTCCTTCTTTCTCTGTGACCAAACTAGAGATCACCATTGACATCGGCCAGATGTAGGCTGACCTTAGCAGTCTTATAAAAGATAAGATCTAACAACTTTAGACAGATCTTCAAAAATATAAGAAACAGCTTGATGCCTCTGGCCAGTGGATCACTGATAGTCCAATATGAAACTAGATGCCTTCTCACCTGCTTTTCCTTCTTTTCTTAATCCTACTAGTTGTACCCTGCCTTATAAATTTCTTGTCTAGATTTCTTTAACAACAGATCCAAGAGATTCCCAACAAGACTTTTAACTAGTTATGATTACAGGATTACCAGCCTCTAGGTATGGAGCCAGAGACCTGCAGCACCTGGTTATATCCTGATGATGAAGATCAAGATTGCTCAAAGAACCTTGACACCCTGATTTAGCAAGAAGTAGTCTAATGATAACATCACCTCATTTCCTGTGACCTAATTGTTTATTAATAATAAACAAAAAAGAAGGGAATGCAAGACCTTGGAGCCACTCAGGGGTGTGTGTGTGTGTGTGTGTGTGTGTGTGTGTGTGTGTGTGTGTGTGTGTGTGT
>CABHPR010119910.1:54564-84166 GCA_902168415.1 Peromyscus melanophrys
TGTGTGTGTGTGTGTGTGTGTGTGTGTGTGTGTGTGTGTGTGTGTGTTATATGGGACATATATAGAGAACATATGTCTTAGGATACATATATGTGTGTGTGTGTGCTTGTAAGTGTGTAGGTGTTTGTATATGTGTGTATGTTCACATATAAAAACAGTGTTATTTTCAAAGGGCTATCAAATACCTATTTAATTTCATGTTCTGAGGTCAGCCAATGAAAATCAACTCTATTTGCTTATGTACAAATGAAGTTGATTTTTGACCAAAAAAATCATATATATATATATATATATATATATATATATATATATATATGTATATAAAATCAGCTAATGAAGAACTAGCCTGCCTCCATCTTGGGTTTAAAAGCCATTTTATAATGAAGACAACGTAGTTTCATTCCTATTTATGAACAAACCTTTTCTTCTCAAATATTGGGCTATACTCCAGCTATAATCTTAACTATCTGCCTGTTCCAGAAATGATAAACATATCTTTCTTTCAAAAAGTTGTTTAATAAACATCCTGCAATCCTACCTTTGTTTCAAAAAGTTATATGACCACCTATAACTACCTTGCTATGGCTGTCATTTTTATGACTACTTGCTATGCCCACCATGCAACCATGTCTTTGTTTCAAGAGTTTGTATGGACTCACTTGTTATGATGGTCTGCTCTTGTAACCCCAAATATTTTTCCTGCCAAATTCACCATTTAGAAACTCTCTACTCCTGAGCTACAAAAGTCTTGTATTCTTCACATTCAATGCTGCCCTCAAAACCTGACTTACAGGGAGGCAACCTGTGTACATAAATAAAAAAAAAACTCGCTGTAACTAATTTGGCCATGATTATTTGCTTCAGTAGTTTTCCGCCTGTTGTCTTTGGGATTAGCACTAGGAAAACAGTAATCTAACCATATATTTCTGATATTTCAGAACTAAGGCATGTTGCTTCTAGATGAGTCTTCTTCCTGCTATTTTCATTTTTCTTCATTCTAAGCAATGTATGGAATACCTCAAACAGTTAACGATTCCTAAAGGCATCAGATATTCCCAGAAAGAACACTATAGCAAGTCTAGAAGTCATGTGAAATTCCATGAATTAAAAATCTCTGGACTGGGAAATAACAGAATTAATAATTTCTAGAGACTAAAAATCAACACACACTTTACTGCATTCATGTTCTCAAATGCAACTTATAAGTATAAGTTGCATTTATACTTATAAACTTATAAGTATAAGTATAAGTATAAGTAAAAAAAAATAAACTTATGCCTTCAAGTTTAAAGCAAATAAGCCAGGACTAGGATTGCATACTGTAATAAAAAACCAATATGTTTATGTCCTTGTCTGCTGTGGGATGTTCTGTATGCTCTAAATGTGTTGCTCTGATTGGTTAATAAATAATGTGGTCAAATAAATAATTGGCCAGTAGCCAGGTAGGAAGTATAGGCAGGACAAGGAGAGAGGAGAATTCTGGGAAGTGGAAGGCTGAGTCAGGAGATGCTGGCAGCCACCACCATGAGGAGCAGGATGTAAAGTACCAGTTAGCCACAAGCCACGTGGCAAGGTATAGATTAATAGAAATGGGTTAATTTAAGATATAAGATCTAGCTAGCAAGAAACCTGCCACAGCCATACAGTTTATAAGTGATATAAGTCTCTGTGTATTTACTTGTGTATGACCAGGACTGCAGAAAACTCCAGCTACATTTGTCAGTAAATAGCAAGAACACATATACACATACATGTTTTGTGTCATCAAAATATGTTTTTTATTTATTATACCTATTGTGGTGGTATTGTGTTCCCCAAAATATTGTGTATGCTAATAAACTTATCTGGGGTCAGAGAACAGGACAGCCACAATATTAAACATGAGGATAGGCAGTGGTAGCACACGCCTTTAATCCTAGCATTCCAGAGACAGAAATCCCTCTGGATCTCTGTGAGTTCAAGGCCACATTGGAAATGGCCAGGCTTGGTGACACACGCCTTTAATCCCAGGGAGTAGTGATAGAAAGCAGAAAGGTATATAAGGCATGAGGACCAGAAACTAGAAGCATTTGGCCTGGTTAAGCTTTTGGTTGGTTAAGCATTCAGGCTTCTAGCAGCAGTTCAGCTGAGACCTATTCTGGATGAGAACTCAGAGGTCTCCCGTCTGAGGAAACAAGACCAGTTGAGGATCTGGCGAGGTGAGGCAGCTGTGGCTTACTCTGTCTCTCTGACCTTCCAGTGTTCACCCCAATACCTGGCTCCGAGTTTGATTTTATTAATAAGAACTTTTAAGATTCATGCTACAACCTATTTCTTTTTGAAGAGTTCTTAAGGTTTCTGATCAGATTCCAATGAAAAATTTTAAGACACAAAATTAGCACTGTGGACATTCAATATATGACTGAAATAAGATACAGAATCAGTGATCTAGCCAAAGTAAAATATAATTTTCAAATAGAAATCATGCACTTGAAACACAGAGCCCAGAGGACTCTGAGCTGAAATTGAACAGAAAGTCTCCTCACCTCACTAAAGACTAGTTTTAATGGGACTAAAAGGTGTCTTGGAAGTGTCCAAAGGAGGGAATCAACCAATAATTCCGTGTAGATATGATGTCTATAAACTATAACAATGACCAGTATGGCACAGAACTCCTAAAGGTGCAGTAGCCATGTGCAACAGAGCCAACAGCTCTCTAATTAGACTTAAGACCCACTCAACAAAAGGGAAACCATGCCTGGTGCTGGAAATCTAGCTAAGTTCCAAGTGTTAATGAAGTCATGGATGTAGGTGGAAGAACTAAAATTACCACTTGACTAAACAAACATAATCTAACGTTCTAACTATTTGTCCTTATACAGAGATAAGTATAGTCCTCACCCTTTATATAAACCTTCTAGTTGCAATAGATGGAGACTATTATGGAAAACAACAAACAGCCAAAATGTGGAGTTGTAGAGCCAAGTCCCAACAGAAACATCTGTAATTCTAGTCCTGTGCGTTGGGCTCAGGGATTATTCTGGAACAGGGAGCAGAAAGATTGTAAAGACAGAAAAGAAGAGAGTTTACTGTGAGATGGTGTTTCCAAGTAGTTTTGGAAGCTACACCCATAAAGTCTCACCAACATAACTGTCTGAAAATGAGTTGAGCAAGGATGACACAATAGACATGCTGATGTGGACAAAGGAAAGCTCTCCAGGCCTCAATTCTACACAAAGAAAAATGTATGTCACTAAGGAATGCTGAAAGCAGGAGAAACAGTTTTCTCCAGGGAAGAGCACATCAATTGGTTATCCAATGCAAAATGATCATCCCTGAAAATACATATGCATATGACATTATATAGACTGAGCAGGCTATATATATATATGTATATATATACATATATATACATATATACACATATATATAGAAACACATATATGTATATGTTATATATAATATATTATATATAAATAATATAAAAAGTATTGACAAATGTATGTATATATGTACACACACACACACACATATATATATGTTAATAAAAAGGGGCCATGAATTTGAAAGAGAGTAAAGAGTATATGGGATAATTTGGATTCAGGAAAGAGGAGGAAGAAATGATATAATTATATTATATTCTAAAAAGTACTTTAAAAATTCTAAATAAATATAAAAGATATTTATAAAATAAATTCATCTATCTGTGACTATCTTTTCAGCTCTCTATCAACATTAGCAAATATATACATATATATGTATATATTTATAATATATGCAGTCAGTATTCAGGTTTATTCTTCAAGACCTCACTTCATTTGAGATTTTATTTTTTAGAGTAGGATTCAATACCTAAATTAACTAATCACAAATTCTGGGGGAATTATAATGAAGGGGAAAGCTGGGATGCTTTTCGAAGACTATCAGGGGACTTTAATACATCACATATATATGATGAGGTAAATAATATATTGAACACTGTAAGCTGGGAGAGTGTGATGTTAGAGATGATAGCATTCATGATCGTGGCAGCATATCGATGTGTCCACGAGAATGTATTGCTTGTGTGGCATAGAAAGGCTAGATCAGATGACTGCAGAACAGGAAGTATTTCTGCAAGTTGTTTGGAGTATTTCCTGGATAGACCTTTATGAGGTGTTGGATATCTAGATTTAGATTATAATTACATTATTTTTTCCTTCACTTTCCTGCATCCAAACTCTTCCCTATACTCTTCCATATACAATATTGCAGAGATTTCTTTACTGTCTGACCTGGTTTTTGTTTCCATTCTCCTCCTACATGGTAAAGAGTGGTTCTATATGTAGCAAAATTTGAGCATGGTGGCTCATACATATAACATCAGTATTAGAGTTCTGAGGCAGAAGTTCTTTCTATAGTTTGGAGATCAGCCTGGGCCACAAAATGAGATCCTATTTCAGTATATGCATACATATGCCCCCTACACAAGCAAAATTTATGAAGTCAGATATTTTCGTTATTCCCAAATATTCCTATTTGCTATTTACTATTTTACTTTTTATTCCTTCTACTTTAAAATTAACCATTCACTTTTTGTTATTTTTACTTTTAAAATTATACTTGTTTTTATCCTTAGAAAACTTCGCTTATATAATTCATTTTTATTTTATTCACCCACATCACTGTCCTTCAACTCCCCTTAAAGCCACCAGATATGCCTCTGCCTGACTTCATGCCTTTTTTTAAAATCACTTTTTCACAGCTCCTTGAAGTCGGAATTCTGAACATATGACAATGGGTGTGGGGATATCGCCTGCAGTATGCTTAACCTAGCAGCAGCCTCATCACCACATAAAAGTGACTCTGTCTTAGAGCTTTTATTGCTGTGAAGAGACATCATGACCATGGTAACTCTTATAAAGGAAACCACTTAATTGAGGTGGCTCACTAACAGTTTAAGAGCTTCTTTCCATCTTCATCATTGTGGGAAGCATGTCAAAATGTGGGAAGATGTGATGCTGGAATAGTACCTGAGTCCTACATCTTACAGGCAACAGGAAGTCAACTGTGACACTGAGTGAAGCTTAAGCAAAAGAAACCTCAAAGGCCGTGCCTATAGTAACACACTTCTTCAACAAGGTCGTATCTACTTCAACAATGCCACACCTCCTAACAGTGTCGTTTCCTTTGTCATTGGGGGGGTGGCAGTTGCATTCACACTTCCACACTCTTCTTCCTTGGCAGCTATGAACAGCTACCAATTCTCAGTGAGGAGTGGGACCTCCAAGAACCATTTTTCATGTATGCAGAAGGCTTTATTGCCTCATACAGCTCTTGTTCAGCCAATAGAGATACTGTGAATTGATGTATGCTTCAGTCATAGTGTGTCCAGATGACAGCATTTCACAGATCTCTTCCCCATTTTCAGCTTTTCCAGAATTTTTCTCACATACCACAATATTCCTGATTCTTGGATGGAGGGCAGAATATAGATTACACATCTACATCTAAACACCATAGCCATTTATTATCAGCATTTGAGTCAGTTTTAAGACTCGATATAACAATTTTACACCTCAAAAGGAAGTTTCTCAGACCAAGGCTGAGAGCTGCACCTGTCTATGGGTACAATCAACTACTCCCACATTTCATTAATTTTAAATCTAACTTCTATTTCTCTTCATCAGCTTTCAGTCTATGTTGGCTGTTTTTCAGGTTTTCATAATTCCCAGATGGTCTGTTTCAAAGCTTTATAATATCAAATTCAGTTTCGACCCATCTAACATGATTGGCAGAGTAATCTTCAAAAAAATGAACATTGTTAGATCCTATAGCCACTTACTGCCTCAGAAGCCTCTGAAAACACTGGAATTGCCCTCTTCCCGCATCGTCTCCTCATAACCATTCCACCGAGTCTATTTCCTCCACTCTTTTGTGAATATTGCTCAGTTTTTCACTTGCCATTAAACACAGACGGGATGGTAATTGTTCTACATAAATAATGCTACAGCTTTCACCCACAAACATCTTTCCACCCATTCAATGCTCTTTCCAACATCTACTTTGCCCTTTGGTGCTTTATCATTATGTACCCTGAGTCATGATTGAGTTCTCGAATCTGATTGGATACCAGAGTTTTTGGAAAGTCGGTGGGAACCCATGTAGTGTAACTTCTCTGTTTTCCTTTCCTTCCCTTACTATTTGTTTGGTTTTGTTTGTTTGTTTGTTTGTTTATGACTGGAAAGCAGCTCAGTATTTTAAAATGCATTCTCCTCTTAGAGAGTAGATGGGTTTGGTTCCCAGCACCCACAGCAAGCAATTCGTAACTGTCTGCAGTTTATCTCTGGGAGATCCAAGGTCCTCTTTCTTCCCTGTGTGCCTGCACTAATACAAGCAGAACCCAATGCAGACACACATACATACACATAAATAAAATCATAAAACTTTTAAAAAAGTTTTCTCCTTCATTTACTCTTCCCTTTTCTGTTTCCATTTCTCTATCTCCCTTCCCTCCTTATCTTGTTTAGACCTTTCTGTTTTTTCTTTGGCAAGGAGGAAGACAGGTTGGAAAGACTAGGGAAAACAGGTAAGCCTCTGCTTATGATAATTTGATCATAATCTCAAATCCTTCAGTTCAGAGCACTGTACAAACCTCCACCTTGCTCCCAAACTTGAGCCAAATTCCCCACCTTCTCTTATTTTCTTCCATACCTGAAATTGCAACTTTCCTGCATAATTCTCTATTCTGGTTGTTATTTTAATTTGGCAAACTTTGGGATAAAAGACAAAATAGGTATTTACTTATTTATTTGTTTATTTATTTACATTGCAATTCATCATTTTAATTAAAACATTTCATTCAATACATTTTGGTCATGTTTCCCTTTACCACAGCTCTTCCTAAAACCTTTTCACATCCCAATCCACTCAACTTCATGATCTCTCCCTCTCTCAAAAACACGAAGTATCAAAATAGAAATACAAAATATGAACTCACAGAGAATATGACAGCATGTGTAAGAATTGCACACATTCAAAGAGAATGGAGAATTTCAATACTGAAAAGGGGGAAGTGAACATGGAGTTTCACCCCCAGCCAAGAAGCTCTTTTAATTCATAACTTTTGGAGAAGGGGACACCAGTTTTGTTCAGTGGAATATCACCACAGTCTAGGACAGGCCTTATGTCCAGTTGTAGCACTTGTGCAACACAAGCCATTCATCTTAAACATCAAATAATTCACTGACTTTTGATGCCTGGGAGAGGACTAGGTTGTATCAGGAAGAAACTAAGAATTTGTATTATTACAAGAATGAGATTTTTCAAAGAAATAGAACAGTTACTATTCTTAAAATAGCTTTCACTTTGTATATTTTGGAGAATATAACAGTTGTTTCTTACTTGATTCAGTTGTATCTCTAGCCTTTCATTGGCTCGCATTTCTTTTAGTTGCGCAGACATGAGCATTTGCACAGACATGAGCACACACACACACACACACACACACACACACACACACACACACACCCCTTTACTGTTTCTACCCTCCTGTTTCCTGTTTCCCTTTCATCTCTGTTGACAATCTTTCAGTCCCAAGAACAATGATAATGTCTTGTTCTTTTCTTTTCATTTCTTGTCAGTTAGCTTATCCTTCCCCAATGTTTTGATATCTGCCAAATGCCCAAATAGTTTAAGAAAATATTATTTTCCAGACCCACATTAAAAAATTCACTAATAGAAATAAGAATATAATTCTTAATGTTATTTAACTTCTGATTTTGTGTGAGTACTGGTGCACCTTGTCATGGGGTACCTGTGGATGTCAATGGACAGATCGGAGAGCTAATTCTCTTCCATCAAGTGTTCTAGTGATCAAACCCAGGTTGTCAGAATTACCTAAAGTTTTTTTTGTTTGTTTATTTACCTGCTGAACCATCTTGCTAACCCAAGAATAATTTTCTAAAATTTGCCACAGTACAAATACTTATATTCCTATGTTCATTCTACAGTCAGCAATTACTGAGCAATTTTCAACATAGCTCAGTGGTGTGCAAAGGTCTTCAGAATAGCAGTGCAGTGTTTCCTGTGGCTTCATGCTTCTATACACTCAGATGCCTCTTTTTTATACAGAACAATGACTGCAAACTGCTCAACAACTGAATACTTGTAGTCAGTAATCATGGTCAATTTTAATTTTTAAAACCCAACAAATGTTTCTAACAATTTAAACTTCCACAAATTGGCATGGTTTTATTCGCAAGCAGCCTCAGAATATTGACTCCCAAGCTCCCACATTTTTAGGCTATGAAATAATTCACCTATAGGATTACACATTTATAAAGTTTTCTCTGTAGAAAAAATAGAGTCAATTACATGACTATAGTTATATATTTGGTTTTTATTGTTTCTTTCTACAATGGCTGATGCAATGAACATAATTAGTATATTTTTTAAATATAGAGAAATAGCAATTATGTGTCATTTACAGATAATGTAAAATTCTTTTGAACATTCAAGGCTTTCCTCCAGTTACTGGAGATCATAAGAGGTTGATTTTTGATGTCTCATTGAACCTGTACTTTCTATCTACATCTCACATTTTCTTCACTGACCAGTATTTTGGCCACTTCAGTAGGCCAGTAGTCATCACTACTCTTAACAAAAAAAAAAAAAAAAGTCAGATGAGGGCTTTTGGTAAGTTCAGAATCACTTACCTGATTGTGGTATAAAAATTGGGACTTAACCAAAATTTGTGACAAAAGATAGCAATTGGGCATATCCCTAGGGGTCTTGTAAGAAGGATAAGTAAGGACAGGACCATGATCTTCAGCTTTCTTATTTCATGCCAAACTCTTGAATTTTCCTTTCATTTCTCCCTTGGAAGCCATCCTGAACACTATGATATTTGATACACACAAAGAAAACAAATGAAGAATTTTTGCCCACTTTTCTCTTGGCAGTATCAGCTGTGTGGTAGCCTCATGTCTTAAATTAATAGCAGCAATGCATAATAATTTCTTTGAAATAAAAAATAATTTTAGCAAAATACTGTAAATAATAGAGTGCTTTATTTAGATGTAACAATTTACTAATGATATGCAATGAAGCCTTACATTAACAATGATTCTCTAATGATTGAGCCAAGTAATTTAAATTACACTTAAGTTGATGAAATGTTTTTGTGTTTAGACTAAAATTAGCTGACATCAGTAGTAAATGGTATATCTGGTTTTCTCCTCCAAGGATCTCTCCATTCTGGAACTTCAGTTTTTATTTAAGTTCCTGCAAACCCAACACAAAACCTCATATTGACATATTTCATCTGTCTCCTACCTCTGTACCACCCACCATGACACTTTTTAATGGTATTAGTTATAGTTCTCTTTCTTGATACACATGAGGTAAACATACTTAGATTCAGTACTCTTGTTTATATTTTCTTCTCTGTTGCTTCATTGGCAAGCTCTCTGTCCAGACCTTTTTCCTCTTATATCTAAAATAGAACGAAAGTCTCCTTTCCTTTATCTCTTCCTCTAGAATCCTTTCCTCCTTCTCTAAAGAGTCCACACTCAGCACTGCAGAAGTATACTTTGTCGATGTTATTCTCAAAACTTCCCCATGGCTTGTGAAATATAAATTTCATTTATTCACATGTCATAAAAATTTGCATTTTGGTCCTTTACCAATGTTTTTTGAAACTTTTCTTCTGTTTGTTAAGACTTAACAGAATTCAAAACTATTAAAATAGTGTAGGTTTTTATATAACAACTTCTAACACTTGTTCTTGCTTTTATAATCTGTTTTGTTCTTTGTTTTCATAGCTGTTCACAATTTTGATTATTTTTTCAAGTTTCCCTTGAAGCCTGAACTTTATGATACATTTTTCCCAACTTCTTTAGGCAGATATAAATTCATTTATACTAGCAGTTAGGAGAAATTTAAAGCTGAAATTTTTTTGCAAAATTATTTTTCCTTAGGCAGAATACATTTAAGCCAATCTTTATCTATAGTTAAATATATATCTGTATTCACATTTATGTGTACACTTAACCATGATGCCTGAGTCATAATCATCACTTACTAAACATTTGCTAAATTAATTAGATAGTAAATTTGGTTATTTTCTTCAAATTGTTATCTGCATTGATACTTCACTCCTAGTTCTTAGATTTTTATTGTTAATATAACACAGATAATACAATGCTATCTACCTTCTGCTGTGGTGTATGCAATACTGCAACTGCTATCTTTAATCTCTCTTTTAACACCAAGTATTCATACTCCCCAAATGACTCTGCATATATTTACTGAGCCTGATGTAGAAATGGTGTGGTTGATCTACATCTCTAAACACAACTGCTAATGTGAACCAATATGGTCATTCTAATGAGCTGGTATGCCGAGTACCTTCCTATGAACTATATTGTTCATAAGCATGTCAGACAAATGACACTCATAGTATACACTTATGCTGAAAGACCGCGTTATCCACTTTAAACAGATGCTGTTAGAAGATGATGAGACAGAGTCTTCTTAGACACCATGAAAAAAGATGCTAATCCAAAAACCTGGATCTCAGCCTGTAATCCCTTTGTATGCATACAATACCTAGAAGGATTCAACCCTACCCTCTGTCCATCCTTGGCCAAAGCCATTCCCTCTCCTCATTTACACTCATCTCAGATCATATGCCATAGAAATTCAAGTTCTTTACATCTGTCTCAGACCTCTCAAAATGACTGATACAGACCATTCTTAAATGTACTCTTTCCAATTCATGCATGAATTTTGGTCTTTCATTGGGAGTCCTCATCCTACTGACAATATGATTTTCTGTTTTGGCACTTGGAGGAGGGGCTGTAGAAATGTTTTAAGACATGACAACTCTTTCCTCTATTTGTCTCCATCTTCCCCAGGTAGCTTCTGGGACATTTGTTTCATTTAGAACAATTCACTATTGTTATACTTTCAGAGATTATGGGAAAAAATGACTTAAACAAAATGACGCCTTGGAATGTGATGATTAGAGAACAGTATACACACCCTACTCCTATCAATTATCTCTTTCTGGTAGATAAAGCATAGTAAATTCTTTCAAGTATGAAATAATTCTGAAAGATGTCATTGTCTATTCGTAATAAAGACTGAATGTTTCAAAGAGTGTGATTTGAAAGCACTGCTGATTGAATATGAACATGATTCAGATCTCACGGAATTCCCCTTGGCTAGCTCTAGGGCTACTAAAAGTTATTAGCCATTTTTTCTTCTTTTTAGGTAAGAATCATATTACTCATCCATGGCCAGTACCCAGGTGGAGCTCCAGGAGTCCAATTGGCGAGAAAGAGGAGGGATTTTATGAGTGAGAATTGTTGAGACCAATATTGGAAAAAGCAGAGGGACAAATAGCCAAATTAATGGAAACACATGAACTATGAACCAATCGCTGAGGAGCCTCCAACTAGATCAGGCCCCCTGGATAAGTGAGACAGTTGATTAGCTTGAACTGTTTAGGAGGCACCCAGGCAATGGGCCCGGGACCTGTCCTTAGTGCATGAGCTGGCTGTTTGGAACCAGGGGCTTATGCAGGGACACTTGGCTCAGCCTGGGAAGAGGGGACTGGACCTGCCTGGACTGAATCTACCAGGTTGAACTCAATCCCCAGAGAAGTCTTTGCCCTGGAGGAGATAGGAATGGGGGGTGGGCTGGGGGGAAGGTGAGGGGGGCAGAAAGGGGGAGGACAGGGAAATCCGTGGCTGATACATAAAATTAAATTAAATTATAAAATAATAAAAAAGAATCATATCACTCACTCTTATCTAATAAAGTATCTGATAAAAATATTCTGATAAGCAAATGCATACTAATTTCTGTACAATGGGTTCAGAAATGCGTTAGTCCTTTGGAATCACAGATTATCATTATTCTACTTGATTTTCTTTAATTGGGTTTCAAAAGCTAGACTTTCCTAAGTTAATTGTACACTATAACTCTTCACTCAGTAAATAAACAACCTATGGTCATCCCTGAACTCATAGCAGATTTCCTCCAAAACAAATTATCAAGAAGTTTTCACCAGGTTCTCTGCATACATGCTATGGTTCTTTAGCTTGGGGTTTTTGTTGGAATCCTAACAATGGGAATAGCAGTGTCTCTGACTCTTTTCTCTGCTCTTGGAACCCTTTTTCTTACTACTGGGCTGCCTTGTGCAGCTTTAGTATGAGGGTATATGCCTAGTCTTATTGCATCTTGTTGAACTAAGTTTAGTTGATATCACTGGGAGGTCTGCTCTTTTCTGAAGGGAAATGGAGGAGCAGTGGATCTAGAGGAGTGATGGAGAATTGGTATGAGTGGAGTCTGTGATTCAGATGTATTTTATGAGAGAAGAATAAAGAAAGGAAGGAAGGAAGGAGAGAGAGAGAAAAGAAGGAAGGAAGGAAGGAAGGAAGGAAGGAAGGAAGGAAGGAAGGAAGGAAGGAAGGAAGGAAAGAAGGAAGGAAGGAAGGAAGGAAAGAAGGAAGGAAGGAAAGAAGGAAGGAAGGAAAGAAGGAAGAAGAAAGAAAGAAAGAAAGAAAGAAAGAAAGAAAGAAAGAAAGAAAGGTTTAAATAAAACATGTTCGTTGATGGAGCAATAGGTATCCTGAGACCTGTATTGAAACAAGTATTATCTACTCCTGGGGCAGGAACAGGAAGTAAAAAGCAAAGGATTGTGTCTGAGAGAAAAATTCAAGGAAGGCTTGTTTACTTGATACATACTGGGCATAGGTACATAGATTCTCACACTTAGGGTCACAAAGTAGATGAATAGCATATTTGGAGTCACTCATCCAGAGCAAGAACATCCTGCACTTAAACCAATTCTGTCTCTTTATCACTGCAGATATCATTTGAAACAAACGGTGGGGAGCCAGAGTGCAGTAGCACCAGGCAGTTCTCTGGAACTCAATATGTAGGGAAATATAAGGAACCTGCAGATTTTTTCCTGGGACTTCCTGAGGAGAATTCAGAAGCTTGAATTCTATTCCTGGTGCTGAGCCAGAAGTTACAGACAGGAAGATTTCCTCACTGCCACAGTGTTATCAAACAGAAACCTTCCAAGGAAGCTGAAAGCACTTACTGAAAAATAAAATGGTTATTTAAATATGCCTACAACAAATCCCGAAAAAATTTATATTTATATGCATTTCCATATATACATGTAAGATGTTTGGTGTTTTGAATAGTGGTTGTCAGTAGTGAAGATTCGCCAGACACTAATGGTGATGTCCTCCTGAGCCACTCAGCACATAGTCCTGATACCCATCCTAGTATTAACAGGCACTCACATCTCAATTATAGACATAGGCTGACAAATGCTAAGAGTGGAAAATTGATTCCATTATGATCTGACACCCCATTCAGTAGTGGATGAAGATCAGAGTGTACAAATCAAGTCAATCAGGATGTGCAAGTGTTCACTCATTTTTTCATTCTTCACTTATAACTTATGAAATTGTACTTCATGTTATTTATTCAAACATGATTATATTCCCAACTCTTGGCTCAAGATACAGGGATAATTACAACAATGTCTAATACTAGTTAACTGAAATAATTTTATAGCTCCATAGCATTCGGTGCCTTGATTTTAGTAAAGATCATATATATTCTTTTGCTCTTAATATTCTAAGATTTTTGCTACTGCTCAACAACTGTGCTATTCATTCTCATACTGACTTTACATCAAAAGTAATGTTTATCCAATGTGCTTTTCCTCAAATGTGAGTGTATTAATTCAGCCATATATTAATGCAGCCAGGCTATCCTTCAACTAATAAAGAGTAATCATTGAAACCCTTTCTTGAACAGACTGCTAGCACCAATAACCAGAGGCTTGTGTGTGGCAGGTTCACACATGGACTTTGATGTAAACTGTACTAGATATGGTCTATCCTTTGCTAAGAACATATTGACTACAGGCAGATGTATATGCTTTGCACAAATTCTGGCCTGTGATTATATTCAGCATGAAGGTAAACTATGTGGTGATGAGTCTGAAGAATTCTGTATGCCAAGGAAGAAAAATAATGTCTGACTTCTTCATATATGTAAAAAGTTTATTTCTGAAGCCCATCAATAAGGTAGAGGAAATTGGATATCAATGGTTCCAACACCAATAAAGTCTTCAGTTTATTCACAGATCAATAGTGAGATAGCTGAGAAAGTTAAAAAACAAAGTAATGTCATAACAGTGGGGACAGACAGGGCATTGCATTGTTAAAGCCGTAGTGAATCTGTGCAATGAACTTAAGAACAGGTAAGCACAATTTTCACTCATAGCAAAAAAAGAAATCATGCCAGTTTACAATGTTAGAGAGAGACTGCTTGCTCGATACACATTGTTATTACACTAATAATAACAGGTTACACTATAGGAAGCATAAAAGTCATGCAACAAATGGGCTTCCTCACCTATACAGGACTCATTTTCTTGTCTATGTTGTGTATATTTAGCTTTTAATTCTTCCTTTCTCATCTAAAGAGAACACCAAGTACAGTAATCTTTAATGAAGCTGTCTCATTGCTTATTGTTGCTGTTGTTAAATATATGATCCTCATACTCTGAAGTAGCAATGTGCTACTTAATTACACCAAACACATCGAATTTTTCCTGTTCTATGATATGCAATATTTATAACTATTAGATATTTACATGTAGATAAGTATAAGTAAATGGTTGCTTGCAGGTAGAGTAGAAACTCAGTCAGAAATGACAATGGTGTCAATCAATCACACATTGTGTCCATGGAAGACAAAATAGTGACATTATTGACATCTCATTGTTAAATATAAACATATTTATTTTCATACACAAAATATTAAATATTTCATAAATTTGCCATTCGTATCCATACAATGTGTATTTTAAAACACACATGGATTTTTTTATTAAGACTTGGATTGGTTACCCAAGCATTTTCTTTATGCAATTCAAAAAGTAAAAAATAAAAAACACTCTAGTTTCAAATACTTTGAATAGGGGATATTCAAGAGATAATCTTCACTTAGGTTTTATAGATATTTTCAATAAGTTAAGGAAATTATTTATTTCTGTTTCACAGATTTTTAGGTGTGTTGTACTTATCAAATAATTTCTGCATTTATTAAAACAATGCTGGAATTTTCATCCTATTTTTATCCATGCATTTCTAAACTGTAGTCCCCTCAAAGATAATATCAATTATATTAATTGATTTTATATTTACCCATCATTCTTTCCATAAATGAAAGAATACTATTTGATCATGGTGTTTAATTTTTATGGATTTTTTTATTTGATTTTTTTAATTGGCTTGGAATTTCACATCTGTGTCCATGATAGAACAGTATCATTTTAATTTATTTCAGTATTGTACCATTTGTGTGATGACAATAGCCACCAGTAATACCAGAAATATTTTTTTGCATATAAGTTCTCAAAGTAGATTTTAGAAAAATCATTGTAATATCTCCTTTAGCTGCTTGGTAGAGTTTGCAAGTGAGTTAACAACAGCCTGACATGATTTTCCTACTAATGACATAATTACTGGTTCTATTGATCCAATGAATATTGAGCTGTTTCAATATTTTTATCTACATTTTGGTAGATAAAATTCATTTCAATACATTCCTAGTTTTGGGTTTTTTGTTTGTTTGTTTGTTTTCTTTACTCCTATGCTTTTCAACATTGGAAGTCTCCGTTAAGTTATCTTAGTATTCATGGATTCTTCCTCCTTTCAGCCTATGATGTCATTGTTGCAGTGGTTTTGACATCTACAATTTATTTGGGTTATTAGACTATCCTCACTTTGCCTATATTGTGTCCCCACTAATACGTACTTTCTATTTGACCCCTTACGTGCCCCAGGTCTTGTTTTTGCTGCAGTTTTGTCTTCAACTTACCTGAGGATGATTTAAAATCTTTTTGTAGGATTGAATTTATTTAGTGGGTCCTTTACACTGTACATTAGTTCGTGTGTCTGTATGAACATATATTCAGAGAACTCCATAAAATATAAATGCCTTAAATAAGTTTTTATGTTGTCAATTTCATTCTTCATCTCTGATTTTCCATGTGGTAACATTGGTTTTTCTCTTGATGGGCATCTATTATTTTGCTCAGTTAAGTTTATCTCACGGTTAAGCCAAATGTTTTTTGAAGGATTGCTCCTCGAATTGCACACTAATACATAGCCAACCTTTCAAGTCTCTATTAAATCCTTCATATAGATTTGAGGACTGAGCTCTGTCTAGTGCATCATCCATTACTCAGTTCTACTCTGTTGTTTGCCTACACAGCGTTTTGTATCATTTAATCTTTATTCCAAGGATTTACTTCTAAAATATCTAAACTGAGCCAGAGAGATGGCCCCATGGACATCTCAACCTACAGATGTACTTACCCACACACAAATACAAACATACAAAATGTCATTTTATGTAGCTAAAGTATGATTTTACTAGATTTTCCTTCACATCCCAATTTTGTGTCTAAAACATATTATGTTGTGAAGCTGAAATCCTTCACCATTCATCATTGTGGGAAAATGGTCATGAACAATAATAGCCACAAAGCATATTTTATTAGCATAGGTGTTTATCTTCCATTTTCTCATTAATTTTGACCCAGATCTACACATGAATAAGGCAAAACAAAAACAAAGCAAAGTAAAATCCTTGGTGCTTTTGAAAGATATCTGTATAAATTGAAGTCTTAGGCTAGAGGACAAATTGTATGAAATACTTTGTCTAGTATAATACACACTTGTCTACAGAATTGGGGAAAAGACAACCCTTGTATAAGCACATCCTTCGGAGTTTTTTCTCCCAGTAATTAGAACCTGAAGATTGTCAAGAATTTCACTTACTGAATGAAGGAAATAATCTAGGGTATACTTTCCTTCTTTTCATTGTCTCCATTTTAGTCTTGAAAAGATAACGAGAAAAAGATGAGACAGTCTGGCACTGTCTCATTGTCACTATGGTTTGACATGTGACTTTTGATGTGACTTCTTTATAGCATTCTTCGAAATGGAAAGTAGATCTTTTTAAATATATCCACTAAATCAAAGTGTCCTTTCTTATACAGACAAAAGACTACTAAAATTTATATCAGGATCCTGTATATTGTGAATATCTCCTATTATTTTACTTCTTGGAATCATCTTATATCAATGATGTATGTTTTAAAATGGGTGTAAAATTAAGGCACATATGTTTTGCATTTCAAGCAGATAGAAATTATATGTCAAATCATTTAGGGTAATATATCATGGAAGATATCCATGATAAGGATATGATGTGCCTAAAATATTAATTAAAAATACAAAATAGAACCCATCAGTGGTGGTGCACGCCTTTAATCCCAGCATTCAGGAGGCAGAAGCAGGTGGATTTCTGTGAGTTCAAGGCCAGCCTTGTCTACAAAGTGAGTTCCAGGACACCCAGAGCTATACAGAGAAATGCTGTCTCAAAAAAAAAAAAAAAAAAAAAAGAAGAGGAGAAGGAGGAAGAACAGGAGGTGATGATGATGACAACGATGATGATGAGCGAGATAAACCTGAAAGTATGTGCCTTTCAGTTTAGAAAATAAAACATGAATAAAAAAGGTAGCATACTGAATCTCTTGAATAAGCATGTAGTTGTGAGAGTTCAGTTCTCGGCTGTGATTAGATGTGTGGAATGTGGAGCTATGATTTGAACAACAACAAAAATGTTGCTAGTGTAATGAAATAATTTATTTTAATTAAATTATTTGGAGACTAGCACCACAAAGGAAGCTGACGTAACTAGACTGAATTTTTCAAATTAAAGCAGCCTAAACATGCATCCTCACCAAAAGAAGCAGCATCAAAAACTCTCTGGGCTACTCATCCATGCATATTTAGTCAGTAAATAATAGAAAACTAACTCTACAGGAAAGCCCAGGAAGAAGCATTAAAGTAAGTCCCATTTGTCAGCATTAAAGCAACTTTTCTTAAAATATAAGAGACAAATCATTTCAGGTTTGTACTGTTATGTATTATGTGACAGGCATTATCCTAGAACGCAATGGGGAGCAGAGTAACAAGCATCATGCATTCTGAACTTATAGTATAGGTACTAATTACAACACTTATTGGAAAAGGTTATTAATATTAATTATCACATGTCATCTTTAACACAGTTGTCCTGAAAGTAAGAAAAAAAATGTTCCTTTATTCTTATCTAAGATTGAAAAAAGAAAAGTTATAAGTCTGACTATACCCTGAAGTTAACAAATAACACAATCAGTATTTGAACCCACTTGACCTGGTTCCAGAGTCAGCAATTTCAAGATTTCATTTAATAAATTTTTGGGAAAACTAAAGAAATGTGAAATAAGAGGCTTAAGGAAAACATACCTCCTAAACAAGGGACTGTTTGCTGTGAGACAGACAAGGTCATGATGAGGTGTCTCAGGAGCACAGTCAGAATCCAGTGGGGACCACAAATAAAGCAACAGCATTGATTGATTGCAAAACACGCAAGCTCCACATCTGTAGATTTCCACAGGAAAGAAGAGTCCTAGGCATGTAATGACGGGGAAGAGTCAAATGTGAATACTGAATAGGTAGTTGGGCTCTCCAACTAGGGAACATGCTCTGGGGTCTTGATATCATTTAGATGATTAACAAGAAGCAGTTGTAGTAACAATAACAGGTTCCTCTGAATTTAACTTCACACAGGTAAAACCTCCTGTGCACAGTGCTGTATTTTAGTAGAGTTACAGTGTATCTTCATGGCTTCCCACTAATTCTTTTATTGAGCAAACTCTGGCAGAAAACAGTGTATATGTCAATATTTGAGGTTAAGCTGAAGTAAGGGAAAATATCTTAATGCATGAAGCAAACAAAAATGTGTTCTTTACGAGCATGTAGAAATCCTGTAGATGGGTCATTTTACTTTACAGTGGACATGGCTGAATCTAGGACAGCATAGGCTTCATGTTGGTAAACATCATCAATAATATTCCATAAACAGTGTGAAAGAGTTTAGAGATATGCATCATAGCTCCATAAGAGGCACATCAAGAATGATGTACACTATTTCTTCTGTTCATTTTTATATTTTTCTTTATTCTTTAGAATTTCAAATATGTCTGCCACAAACTATAAACATTCATTTACATTTCCTTCCTCCAACAGCCCCTGTATTCCCAACATGTTCCCCTCCCACTGGCAGGTCTTCTTCTTATAAAGACTTATTTTTATTATTTTTAATAGTGTGTAGGTATCTGTGTCTGCACTGGGTATATGCATGCAAGTACAGGTGCTTCTGGAGGATGCCAGAGGCATGGGATCCCTGGAGTTGGAGTTACATGAGCCACCAGACATGATGTGACGTAGGTGCTGTGAACTGAACTTCAATATTCTGGAAGGGCAGAAAGTGCCCTTAACTACTGAGCCATCTCTCCAAACCATTCATTTTTATAATCCATTAAGAAATCAGAGTGGTCTGCATGTGGGGCCGTTCAACAGAACACTGGAAACCCAGCAATGTTAGCACCCTCAAAAGAGAATGAGTCTCTTTCCCCAGCAGCTTTTGACTGTCAATAGCTCTTCAGTAATAGTGGAGCCTAGAGACCACCGCCCCCCTCCAAGCTGGAATTTAGGATGGTTGGCTCTTGTGAAGATCTTATGCAAGTAACTGAAGCTGCTGTATTTTCATACGTGCAATAGCCATGTGATGTCCAGAAAGCCACATTTATCAGCACACTTCCCCATCCTCAGGCTTATATATTGTTTCTGCCTCCTTTTCTGCATGGCCTCAGTATGAGATATGCTATACAGGCTACCCATGAAGAAGGCAGAGAAATCAAATGCTTTGATGCTAAGATACGTGTATTGAGTAACACACACCACGTGGCTCATGAAGTAAGTGTGACACAAAAGCATAGAGATCTTGGGGTCTTTTCTCAGTGAACTAAGCATGGGAAATATGTCAGAAAGTAAACAACATTCATCATAGCAAAATTTTATGTGTTTCTTTTGGAAATGACATTCTCAAATGTAATTATTGTAATTGAGGCTGTTCAGTTTATTTTAAGTGATAGAAGTCACTAAATTGTATTAGTCAAACTTTTCTTACTTTGGAACTTATTCATTTACTCATTGTTTATATTTATTGAGAAAGATCCCTCTTATTAGCCCAATATTTGAACTATTAATCCTCCTCCCTCATTCTCCAGAGTACATGGATATCAGATATGTGCCACATATCCAGCTTGCTTTTGGTCTTATACAGAGAGTAAATGTTATTAATTGTCTGACTCATAAGATTTTTGTTGGAAAAAGAAATAGGATCTGAGAAAGAACCAAGCTTACATCTGCCAATTGTAGTGATTTAGTGATTTGCAAGGATCTAAAATCTGAACAACTTTCTTAATTAACGCTGCCAGGCATGATCAAGAGAATGTTGGGTCAGTGAGTTGTTTGGTTATTGATGAATTACTGTTGGCACCTGTAGAGAGATACCTGAGGTAAGAAATAAGACACAATCTAAAATACATACATAAGTTCTGCCTGTGGAGTCCTTTTCTCAAAGCACATGCAAAAGAATCCTGTGGAGCAGTGCTCTTTTCCCATGTCCAAATATGTCTGTCAATACAGCTAAAGAAAGCTATATATTACAACGTGAAATTTTCTAAAGTTAACTCAAGTCTCTTTTGGTTACTCAACTAACTATACAGTTCAGTATATAGTGATTCAATTTTTTTTTAATTAAGGCAAGAACAATACACTGTGTATAGGAAATCATTATATTATGACTGTGTAGGAAAATTCTCAATGGAACTAAGGATTATGTGATCTTAAGTATATTTTATTCTACAATTTGAATCAATCCCTGTCACACAGGCTACTCTTGCCTGTCCTTTTGATACATTTTCCTATCATGATGTGAAAACAAACAACTATTTTTTAAAGACAATATGTCTAAGAATATGTAGCTGGAAAATGTTTCAATTGGGCAACAACTATGTTCTAAGGATTCAAAAATATTTCATTTAATTATTGGAGAAGAGGAGTAGCACATTTCATGATTAGAGGAAATGAAAAGGAGTAAAGGTCATATTCCTTATCCACCATTTCTCATATTCAGGAAACGATCACTAGTTCTACTATTTCCAATAGCATTTTATCATTTCTTGAATTCTTCAAAGTTTCCATTTCCGATATTATTCATGGATATATCATATATTACTTATCAGTATGTCATATACTAATAATCCACATATCATATGCTACTTATTCATATATACTACTCATCAACATAGCATATACTACTTATCCATCTATCTTAAAATGTTTATCCATATATCATATTATTTATCAAGATATCATATGATATTTGCCTTTATTTGTGCCATGAACTTAGACCATAGTCTCAAATGCTAATATACAAAATACAGAGTTCTATTATTGTATTAGAGACATATCTGCATTTGACACCATAGCAAATATATACCAGTTTTATAAAGACTACACTGTCAAAGTAATAGAGCACAAAAGTTGACCAAGACTTTCATTTAGATTAGCCAATCAATACTGAATGATATGATAAGCAGACACACACACACACACACACACACACACACACACACACACACACACACACATATATATGTATATGTATATGTATATGTATATGTATATGTATATGTATATGTATATGTATAAAGTCAAGGTATCAGCTTGGGCCATTTTTTTCTTCAATAATATTTTGCAAGTTTCCTGGAACACAAGGAAAATAACATGGCTTTAGAAATGATCTCAGCCTTTCTCTTGGCTTGTCCTCTAAACAGACAAAATTTGGGTTTTGTGTTCACCATGTATGCATGGTAAAATGAAGTCGAGTTTTCAAAAAGGAGATTTGCCTAGTGGCTCTTCCTGAAGGAAGGTTGTGTTCTAGCACTGGGTCTGGTTTCTGTGCTGAGATGGAGTCACTTTGGTCACAAGGATGGCCTGCACAGCATAAGCTTACTCTTGATAACTCCACAACTTGGTTTTGGGGACCCCATCAACAACATGATTCACATGGAAAAGGCTTTAGTTATCTGTGGTTCTGATGGGGATTATTACAGAGCTCCAACTTACATGATACTGTAAGAAGTCCATATTGACTCTCAGCTGTAAAGCAAAACATCACAGAAGAGACAAACAAGGTGCCTCAATCTCTCTCCAGTGGTGTTTTCTGGATTTTCATGTTCTATAGATATCTTAGCACTTCACTGCTGTGTTTCACACACTCCTTCTATCAATAATGCCTTTGGAATATTCACCTAGTCTCTATATTGTTGCCATTTTATTTTAGTTTTTTAGGAGCTCGACAGGAGACATGGAACAGTTCCACTGTCTTGACCATCATTCTCCTAAGTCCTAAGATTCATTTTTCTATGAATCATTATCTCCCCAATATCAAGTTGTGATGTTTTAGATTCTCAAATTCATACTTTAGCTATTTTTACCAATACTGTCTTTCAGACAAAAAAAGGTATTGAATTACTCAGAAAAGTATTTGAGAATCAGAGATACAAGTGTATTTCAAAGTATTATTATCTGATTTTTAAAGTTTAACTGGTGAAAATATTTTTCTCTTTAAAAGTTATTTTAATTATGAAACTGTAATATAATTATATCATTCACCCTTCTTCTTTCTCCAATTCCTCCTATGTACTCTACCTTTCTTCCTCTCAAATTTATAGCCTTTTTTTTCTTGAATTGATATTGTTATATGTGTGGTGGTGGTGGTGGTGGTGGTGGTGGTGGTGGTGGTGGTGGTGGTGTGTGTGTGTCTTTCTGTCTGTCTGTCTGTCTTGGTTTATTTTGTCAGCTTAACAATAGCTAGACCTATCTCAATTGAGAAAATGCTTCCATAAATTTGGCCTATAGGCAAGTCTGTGTGGCATTTTCTTGATTAATGATTGATATGGGAGGGCCTAGACCCAGCCTACTGTGGGTGGTATTGTCTCTGGGTGGATGGTTCACACCCAAGGAGAAAAAGTTGTATATAAAGTGACCTTGAATACAAATCGATAGAAATGAACCAGAACAGGAGTCCGCCAGATGTCTCAGTGTATTCAGGCAGGACCACAAGCAGAAAAGAGATTCCTTCAGGTTGTCCTTGAATCTATGAACTCAAACATGACCTACCACCCACCAAAATCAATAAACAAATGCAATAAAAAGTTTAAATGAAATAAAGAGATATTAAATAAATCATATTTTATTGTTCTGGCTGTATTTATTGAAAAACTAGAAACGAATATTTTAAAAAAATACAATGTAACAACAGAAGCATATTAGGGAAAGTGCTCTTAGAAATAATCACAAGTATGAAAGCCTGTAGAGTAAATTTGGAAATACTCTTAAAAATGATAAAATATCCAATGGGTTGAAAACACAGAATGGATAATTTATAAACTGTACCAACTCATGGACAAATCTTGCTTCACAACAGCTAGAAAGACAAAACAATAACAATTCATCAAAACAAAAAAAATATGTCATTATATTTCAATATAAGATGAGAATACATTTCTAAAAACTGAGAAGACAAATGATAAAAAAAAAACCTCATATTCTAAGCTTACATATGTTGAAATTTTTCTTCATAATGATGAAACAAGTGTAAATCCTAAAAGAATAAAAAGAAAGCTGGCAGGATTGCTCTTGGGGTAGAGGTGTTCACTGACAATCAGAGACCTAAGATCTATTCCTGGAACAAAGACATGGTGAAAAGAGAAAAAAATGATCTCCATCAAGTTATCTTCTGAATCAGCTCTGAGGGATTCAGGGAGTGGGTAATTCAAACCTGTTCCTTGCTGACACCTATTAATTTCAGTTTTTGTTTGTTTGTTTGGTTGGTTGGTTGTGTTTGGTTTATGTCTTTCTTTCTTTTTTAGTTTTTACAAAGTGAAAGTGTTCATTTCTTATTTGCTTAGTCCAAATTTGAACAGCTAGACTTACAGAGAAAAGCACATTTACATTATCTAAGGTTTAAAATCTTAAGGTATAACCATAGCTAGTTTGGGGTAGTTAATTATGTTCTTATTCCAAAGTGATTGTTTCAATCTCACAGTTGATTACATACATTTATTTTAATATCATCATAATTTAGCTACTAGGATATGGCTAACACACTGCCACTGTTTTCAAACTTAGAAAATTTTAATTGAATTTATTAATTATAGTTGTTCTTTGACATTCTCATACATCTATAAAATATATTCCTAAAAGAATTATCTTTTCAGCATTACAGCCACATTGCAGTTTGAACTCATAAAAATTAAGGTTATCTGCACTGGGCTTGCCTGAGTCTGTCCTGTCACAATGCCTTATGGATGGAGATGGTTCTCATGGGGCCCTATCACTTCCTGCTAAACACTGGTTTCAAAAGATTCAAGAAGAAGAGAAGGCCTTGGCTGTAGCTTATGTATACATCTAATCTGTCTTGGAGCTCTGGTAGAGCTTTCCAACATTGTTGGCAAGTACCCATAACTCACTGCTTTCTATATCATCCTACAGCTTGATTGATTTATTTCCCAAGTCTTTCTTTTTGACCTTTGTCTTTTCCTTCATATTCAGATTCCTCAAGTGGACTTTTTGCAGCATCTGTAGCAGATTGAAATAGGTCCTTTAAATCTAAGAGTGCAATGTTGAGGAAATCAAATTCAAACATCTGAACTTCTTGCCTGTAAAGAACTCTGTTGAGCTTGATCTCTGATTACTTTGTATTTTGCTTTGTGTAGTAGTCTATGTAATAAATTATGGTATACATGAATATTCAACAAATATTACAAATATTTGACCAATGAGGCGGATCAGTGCCTGATTGCATATGGTGGGGGAAGACCTGTGACTTCTGTAAGTTGCTCTCTGACCTGTACACACTTCATAAAGTAGCTGTACACACCCCAACACTGATGTCCCCAACATAAATGAAATGCAAACTCAAACAAAAAATATAGAGATATTAAGGCAAACATAACCTTGTGTTTTGCTGAGAATTTGAAAGACAAATTCTGAACATGAAAAATAACGTATGAATGTAGTGATGTCGTGATATTTTGTTTGTGATCTAGCAAATAAAGCTTGTGTGAAGATCAGAGTGCAGAGGTAAGCCACTAGTTAGTCATAGAGGCCAGACAGTGGTGGCACACAACTTTAATCCCAGCACCTCAGAGGCAGAGGCAGAGGCAGACACAGAGGGATCTCTGTGAGTTCAAGGCCACTCTGGGCTACACAAGATTGAACTGGTCTAAAATGGAACAGAGCCAGGCAGTTGGTGGCACATATCTTTGATCCCAGCCATTGGGATCTCATGCTTTTAATCCAAGCACCAGGGAGGTGGAGACAGGAAGTGATATTGTTGGGCAGAGAGAGCAATATAAGGTGGGAGGAAACAGGAGCTCAGCTCCCTTTCGGCTGAGGATTTCATAGAGGTAAGAACTAACAGGTAGCTGCTCTGTTTCTCTGCTCTGTTTCTCCTGTCTTTCAGCTTTCACCCTGATATCTGACTGGGTTTTTTTTTTTTTTTCGAGACAGGGTTTCTCTGTGTAGCTTTGCACCTTTCCTGGAACTCACTTTGGAGACCAGGCTGGCCTCGAACTCACAGAGATCCGCCTGCCTCTGCCTCCCAAGTTCTGGGATTAAAGGTATGTGCCACCACCACCCGGCCTGACTGGGTTTTTATTAATAAGACCAATTAGGATTCATGCTATGGTGACATATTTTATTTATTCCTTTTTTCACTTAATTTAAGATATTGTGATGTCTTATTCTAATTATTCTGCACTGCAATAGACTCCATTATATGTTTGCTTATGTATTCAACACATTTATTTTATAACTTAATTTGATACTACTGAAAATGTTTTGTTTTACGTTCCTGGAATTTCATAGTTGCCTTTAAACCAGAGATGTATTGACTTAGCAGGTGTGAGTAACTCTAAGATGAGTCTCATGGTTTTATCTCTTGCTGTATATCTACATGTATATTTACAATGCCCATTCTTTAAAATAAGTATCTGGCGATTACACACAGGATGGGGGTGAAGGTAAATATGGAAGTCATTGTTTTGATAACAGATGTGGGTTTCAGCTTTTGGTTATTATCCACCTGTAAAGACGCAACAGGCTCTGGCTTTCTTTGAATGCCTAGAATGAAGAGACTACTACAGATCAAAGTTAGAAGGTCTAAATTTTTAAATCAACTTGCTGAGTATGCAGACTAATGAACTCTGTTGTTTCATGCCTATAAATTTTTTACTGATGTTATGCTGTGGCCACAGTCTGTTCTTTTTTATTAATTCAGGTCTATGCTCATTTCCTTCATCAAATCATCTTAATAGAATTCCATACTACTACTACGATGGGAAAAATAAGATATTTACCTTCAAAAAATTATTCTTTGCGGTATGGATTTTATTACAAACAATTGCAAGCTTATTTAATTAATCATATGATTATAACTTTACTATATTTTATAACACATCATTTAGAATATTAATAATTATGACTTATGATTATATTATTGTATTATAATTTTATAGTAATGGAAACAGACACTTAATTTACATACATTTAAAAGTATATATGCATTATTCATTTGCTTACATGATCATTGTTATTGTAATACCTTACACATTTGTTTCACAGGCAGGGCTTTTCAAATGTAACTTTTAATCCATATTTGACTATGTGGGTGATTTGAATTTTTTCTTGTGAATTATAGTATTATAACATATTTTTATGTTTAGGCAGGTTAGTCAAGAAATTAATGTTAAAAAATGAAAGAAAGAACAGACTTGGAACAGAAAAGAAACACGAGCTTTATTTAGACAGGTCATCTCTAACAGTGTCTACTAAAGCATGTCATTTCTAATGAAGGGCTTTTTGAGATCCCTGTTCTACCAGCCATGCTGGTCCTCACTCATCACATCCTCCAATTAAATTTTTGACCATCTCTTCCTGTCTTTGAGAGGTTGTGATTACACAGATGATCTGTTTGTGTATTCTCATAGTCAGTTACCCCCACTCCTAAGTGAAGAACGGAAAGGACAAAGAGAATAGATATTTAGATGTAATTTTACACTAGAAAATAAGAAGACAGACATTTTTGGAGGATAGTACCTCACTGAGACATGTCAATTCATCTCAAGGGAAAGTTATAACATGGATTGCTTCTTTCCAGCACTGATGAGTCACCTATGAGATACCAAAAGTACAAGAGCACACCCATGCTAAAGCATTCTGAGATTGAGACCATGGTATATACATAGGATAAGCCTTAAAAAACAACACTAAAGTGTAGTGTAGATGTGCTTCAAATCCTGCTTACTTGAGCTTATGAGATCAAGACCAGACTGAGGAGCAGAGCAAACAGTCCATGTTAGAAAATATATAAAGAGTTGTGGGAGACCAGTCCCCAATTTTATGATCAGGGTACTCTCGAGCAGGGAGAAGTGGGAAATATTTAGATCGAAAGAGAGACCTAGATGACAAGGGGAAAGACAGGATACAACCAAGTGTAGACCTTTCCAAACATCTGGTGTCCAGGCTTGTGCCTCAATCATCCTCTTATGCAGTCCTGCTGGGTAAAGCCATTAGGAAACCTCTGTGGGCTCCAACGAAGAGTTCAACAAATTGTTGGGCTTTTCTAGTAGAAAATCCTTGGAAAATGATATGTTAACAAAAATTAAAAAAGAAGGGTGCAACTTACTTTTTAACTTAGAATTTTTTTATTAAGAATTTTTTTATTCATTTTACACACCAGAGGTCACCCTCTTCCCTCCTCCTGCCCCCCTACCTCCCTCTCCCAACTCTCCCCCTACTCCCCCACACAAGAAGGCAAGGGCCTCCCATGGGGAGGCACATCCAGTAGAGGCAAGCCCAAACCCTTCCCCCTGCCTCAAGGCTGCACTAGGTGTCCCATCATAGGTAGTAGGCTCCAAAAAGCCCACTCATGCACCAGGGATGGATGCTGATCGTACTGCCAGGGGTTCTCCCAAGCAGATCAAGCTACACAACTGTCTTGCCATGTAGAGGGCCTAGTCCACTCAGCCCCATGCAGGCTCCACAGCCATTGATCCAACCTTCATGAGTTCTCACTAGTTTGGTTTGGTTGTCCCTGTGGGTTTCCCCATCATAATCTTGATGCACTTGCTCATAGAATCCCTCTTCTCTCTCTTTGACTGGACTTCTGGAACTCTGCCTGGTGTTTGGCTATGGATCTTTGCATCTGCTTTCATCAGTCATTGGAGAAAAGCTCTGTGATGACAGTTAGGGTATTCACCAGTCTGATCACTGGAGCAAGCCAGTTCAGTTCAGGTACCTTCTCCACTAATTCTAGTAGTTTAAGCTGGGGTCATTCTTGGGAATTCCTGGCAACTTCCCTAGCACCAGGTTTCTCTCTGTCCCCATGATTTCTCCCTCTATCATGGTTTCTCTTTCATTGCTTTCCCACTCCATCCCTGTTCCAGCTCAACTATCTCCTTCCCTTATGTTCTCATACCCTATCCACTATGCTCCATTACCCATCCCTCATCCTCAGTTTACTCATGGCCAAAAGATATTTAAGGAATTGCTCAGCATCCTTAGTCCTCAGGGAGATGCAAACCAAAATGACTCTGAGATACCATCTTACACCTGTCAGAATGGCTGAGACCAAAAGCACTGCAGACAACTTATGTTGGAGAGGATGTGGAACAAGGGGAACACTCCCCCACTGTTGGTGGGAGTGCAAACTTGTACAGCCACTTTGGAAATCAATATGGTGGTTTCTCAGAAAATTGAGAATCCACATTCCTCAAGACCCAGCTATACCACTCTTGGGCATATACCCAAGGAATGCTCAATCATAGCACAGGGACACATGCTCAACTATGTTCATAGCAGCATTATTTGTAATAACCAGTACCTGGAAACAATCTAGATGCCCCTCAACTGAAGAATGGATAAAGAAAATGTGTTACATATACATAATGGAGTACTACTCAGTGGTAAAAAACAATGACATCATGAGGTTTGCAGGCAAATGGATGGAACTAGAAAATATCATCCTGAGTGAAATAAACCAGACTCAGAAGGACAAACATGGTATGTACCCACTAATAAGTGGATAGTAGATGTAAAGCAAAGGATAACCAGACAACAACCCACAACTCCAGAGAAGCTAGCTAACAAGGAAGACCCAAAGTGGGACACACAGATCACCCTGCAAAGGGAAAATAGATGAGATCTCCATGGGTTCAACTTATACATTCCCAAATGCTAATACTTTTTCCATGACAAAGAAAATTCAATTAATAACATTTTATTAAATTTATAGCATTACCAAGAATTACAAGAGTAGTGATTTCAAATATATTAAGTTGTAAAAGAAGACTCATGTTAGATGTGGGCACACATGGGGAATTTCACAAGATCCCACCCCTAGACAAAGTCAGAATGACTGTTATCTTCAGGGATCAGCCCACTGGTAGGTTATCTAATTCCAAGTGGTCACCAACAAATACATGTACATAACAGCAGCACTAAATAGACTCAGTAGGGTGTGTGTGTGTGTGTGTGTGTGTGTGTGTGTGTGTGTGTGTGTGTGTGTGTGT
>CABHPR010119910.1:84176-100123 GCA_902168415.1 Peromyscus melanophrys
TGTGTGTGTGTGTGTGTGTGTGTGTGTGTGTGTGTGTGTGTGTGTGTTTGTACACAATGGTTAAAAACGGTGTCATGAACATGGGAGGAAGTTTGGGGGACACAGGCATTGAAAGCAGGAAAGAGACAAGTGGGAATGATGAAAATACAGTGTTCATATATGGAATTCTTGACAAAAATTACAGAAGAATACTAATGAATGTGTTAATATTTGTATTAAAACTTCTGTAAATGAGCCTTTTAAGTAGGTTATGGATAGATTTATTACATGGTCTTGATGTTTACTTGATATATTCAACACAACAAAATTATAGATCTTGGATTTACCAGCTTTCTCTCATGAATGTTCTGAGTAATCATGATGATTTGGTCTTATACTTATACTTAATCACTTTATATGCCATAGCTTCTGATATTTGTAAACCAGACCAACTCTCTTGTGACTATTATTGGACTATAGCACCTGTATATCTAAATGCTGTATACCTAGACTCGTATACCTAATGTTTCATACTGCACTCAAAATAAAACCAGAAACATAGCACCACATCCCACCATGATGGTCTCTACCAAGGATCTCTGTCCTCCTCTGACCTCCCCCTTTCCTTGTTGCCTGTGATTCCCAAGTCACATTTAAGGGTTGTTTGTTCCTCAATTACCCAGACCTTGTTTTTTGATATAATGTATTTGGCATGCCTCATCTGCTGTTTTAGGTTCTTAGACCTCTTTCAGCAAGATGGGTAACTGGTCAATAATACAGACTCTGACTCTGGATTTTGTGGATTAAAAATTAACTTAATTGACAACCTTGGAATATCACCTAGGTACTGTAACTGTCAAATAGCAAACTATTTGTCCATATTTCAGAGAACTGTGAGGAGGATGAAATGATTTTAACAGTGGAGATGCTGAGAATCTAGTCAAGTTGATAAAGTCTTTGTGTAGGTTTTGTCTCTTTTAATCATGTCAAGAAATGCTTCTTAGTAGTTAGGCTGCTTCTTACATACGAGTCCTACAAGGCTTTTTCTAACCTCATCTGTGAAACAGACTCTTTCTTCCCCGACTTCCTTAGTTTCTCTAAAAAACAAACTTATGCTCTTTATAGGAAGTAATGCTTTTTACTAATTTACTTGTTTGCTATCTGTCTTATTTTGCAGAATATAACTTGCATCAGCACATAGGTTCAGATTTTGGTTCAGGAGCTGTGATCTGCTAGTCACATAATAACTATGTGTTAGAAGGGGAGGGGGGGCAGAAAGAGGGGGAGAGATTTTAAATAGAAAAATGAAGTATTAACATTTTTTGTGATTTTTTTTCTATTCAATATTCCACTAAATACTTACCTTGAAACACATAGCAAGAGCAACAACAAAAATCACACAATGTCATGATTCATACAGTTTTGTATCTCTTTTCAAATTCAATTTTCCCAAAATATGTATGTAGTTGAAGAATTTTGTACATTAGTTATGTGACTTCTGAGCCTAAAACATTCAGTTTCTTGCTTGGGACAACATCTCTAAAAAGTCTGAACAATACCAGGTATGTATTCTTAGCAGAACCCAAGGACATTCAGGAGGAAGACTCCTTGGAGCTACAAATCCAGTTAGAATATGGATTATCTTAGATTACAATGAAAGGCATAAAACATTATATAAGAGCACTCTCCAAAAATATTCAGATTCACCTGGACCTCAAACGAAAGCTATTTGCTGATGGTGTCTCCAACAATTTAATGCTTAAACACCTCTCACTGTGCATAATAATAGCATGCTTGTACCTGACTGCTTCAATAATCATTTATGGTTTGAATGTAACTTCTTAAAAACAGAATTTTCCAGTGTTCATTAATTATAAAAGAAAAACAAAAAAGCTAGCCAGTAAGTATGGATTTTGCATTATGCATTCTGACAGTGCTTCCTGTTGCCACTTACTATGCTTAGTGTGTTTCTCTGGACTCTGCTGTATATGAGAACATGCAGATTTTTTTAAACTGAAACTCTAGTTTGTCTGTTGTAATTTAGATTTCTTTGTGGGGTCTCACTGTAACATGTAGGTTGGTAGACATGATCCTGAAAACTAAAATGAATTGCAGCTAAAAAGTGACAGCTGTGGCCGTGTACCATATTCATTATTCTTGACCTACGCTGGTGTTTTTCATGTTTCCCCATAGAGCATTACTGTTATTTGTAACACATTTGTTTTGTGTGAGAAAGTGTTTCTGTGTGTGGGTGTCAGTATGTGCATGCCTCACCGTACATACGGAAGTCAGAACAACCTCTAGCGCTGTCCACAACTTCCATCCTGTTTGACAGTGGCATTCACCATTGCCTATGATTGGCTAGTAGCCCATGACCTTCTGAAGAGTCTCCTGACTCTACTTCCTACATAAACTTAGGGGAAATAAGACTACGGATACAAACTACCATGGCTACTTTGATGTGGGTTATGGGGATCTGAACTCACGTCCTTACATGTTGGGGTCAGCACTTTACCTGATGAAGAATCTCTTTAGTTTAATGGTGTCAATTTTTTTATTATTTCCTTTATTATTTAAAACAGCTTTTAAATTTAAAGTTATTTTGATCATATTCTTCCCTTTCCCCATGTTCCCTCCAGTTGCTCTCCTCTGATATACCTACACAACTTTAAATGCTTAAAAAAAAAAAAAAACCACCTAAACTAAACAAAACAATAGAATGACAAACCGTACAAAACCAAGAAAACAAAACAAAATCACACACCACCAAAAAAGTAAAACACCAAACTACAACCAAATAAAAGCACACAAAAGAACTATGGAGTCTGTGACATGTTGCTCAACTACTCCTCGACCTGAGGCCTATCCTGGAGTGCTTGATATACCCAGCATCAGTCCATTGGAGAAAACTGATTTTCCCTCTACCAAGCAGATAAAAGTGACAGTTAAGTCGTTAACCTTTACCCTAGTGGCTAGGATTTTATTCATTCACTCACTCATTCATTCATTCATTCATTCATTCATTCATGCTTTTTAAAAATACAACAAAGTAAAACATAAGAAAAAAGAAAAACTACTACATTAAAGTTGGACAAATGAAGCCAACAGAAGGAACAGAGCTGAAGAGAAGTCACAAGAATCTAAGACCCACTGGTTTCCACACTAAGGAGTCCCATAAAAACACTAAGCTGGGAGTCATCATGTAAGCGCAGACAACATGGTGCAAACTATGCAGGGCCTATCCATTCTGCTTTAGTCTCTGTGAGTTCATATGAGCTTTGCACATGTTGGTTTAGAGGGCCTTGTTTTCTTGGTGTTCTCCATACCCCATGGCTCTTACACTCTTTCTACATCCTCTTCCATAGGGTTCCTGAACTCTGAAAGAAAGGGTTTGATGGAGAAATCCCAATTAATGCTGAATGTTCCAAGGTCTTTCACTCTCTATGTAATGTCTGGCTATGGGTCTTTATATGTTTGTTGCCATCTGCTGAAGGGGGTAGGTTCTGTGATGATAGCCAAACATAGCACTGGTATATGAATAGAGCAGACTAAAAAAATTAGGATTAATTTTTTCAGTGAATTTTTTTTACAACAATAATACTTTTTTTTTGTGTAGGTCCTTGGGCTATCTAGTATCAAGTTATTGGTTACCCAAGCAGTATTGGGTATGGGTTCATCTCATGGCTTGGGCCTTAAGTCAAATCAGTTATTGCTTGGTTACTCTCACAAGCTTTGTGCCACCATTGCCCTAGAATATCTTGCAGGTAGGCACCATTATAGATAAAGGGTTTATGACTGCTTTGGTGTTTATGCTTCTCTTTTGAAGGCAGGCATTCAGAATAAATTCCTATACCAAAAATGCTAGAATGTAAAGGTGCTCTGTGTAGACATGGGCTTGACATCTCCATCCTCAGTGAGCTGCATAGGTGTTGTATTCAGCATAGGGATTTACTGTCTACTTGTGGAGAGTAACTATAGTCTTGACAACAGTCTGGATGTTTTATCACACTTACGTAATTAGTAATTTGAGCAGACAAGGAATTGTGCAAATACCACAAGACTCCTGTGGAAGTCTTAGGGTAACTTCTGGGAATCAGTTCTTTCCAACATATGGATTCTAGGGATCAAATCAGGTTATTATACTTGACAGCAAGGACCTTTACCCAAAGAGCCATCTCTCCAGCCTTTGAGAATAACTTTTATTTTTACTATGCTCTGAATTGTGATGATTTCATTGCCCCATGATCACATGTTCAGATGATGCAAGCACTGGCTGCCCCTCCTCACAATCCCAATTTGATTTCCACGTGGTGGCTGAAAGCTGTCCATAACTTCAGTTCCAGGGAATCCAACACCACCCCCTTTTTCGGGTTTCTGTGCACAGTGGGAATGCACGAGTTGCACAGAAATTCATGTCAGTAAAACATCCATGTACATGAGATAAAATTTAAGAAGAGTGTTTGGAATATTCTCTAAGTTGCTAAATTCCACTTCTGTGTGGATAATACCTTAGTTATTGAGTTAAGGCAGCTAATAAAATCCTGGGTTTTCCAAGGGCTGCACAATGACTCATCACAATCTCAGGTGTTCATTTCTGCATAAACAGATTAGATGTACATAGTTGACATAGAAATGTGGTGCTAACAGATAGATGAAGCATGCTTTCTCAAACCTGGAAAAGCAACTGAAAATAGTTTTTGCCAAAAGTAAAAATCAGCTAAGTCTGCTTTACTAAGAATTCATTGTCCCAGGTAAGAGTGGCAGAGAGTAGACAGTAACTATCCCAAAATTCAAAATATATGAGGATTCAGAAAATTGATTCTTTTCCTTCATTTGCAAGGAGAAACAAAAATGTACATGGCTTTCTTGACCTTTTAAGAATGCCTTCTCAGTGAGAGATAAAACTCAATGGACCTCTTCTGTAACTACGTAGACTTTGACCAGTTGACATATATCTTATAAATCAGAGCAAAAACCTGCATTATTTTATTTTAATGAATAATACTCTCCAACCTGAATATAGTTAGTAAACACAACTCCACAGGATCCCCACCTATGAAGTCAGAGCTGGTCTTCAATTGTTACAGACAAGAATGAACAGGAAAGTGGATTGAGTGTGGTACACACAGGCCAGACCATGTGTTACACTGAAGGTGGTGTAGGAGGACAATCTTATTTTCTGTTTTGTAAATTTTACAAGAATCTGCCTATCTTGTTTTTTCATCTAACAACTTTTTCTTTTTAAACTGATTTCCAAAAATATAATATTAAACTTGATATAAAAAATTAACATAACACTGATGAACTTTTCTGCCTCCCCAAATTACTTCTTATCTTGTATCCTCAAACTCACCTGTTTTTGTCTCTCCACAACTATAACCCTCTAAGACACTGAGTCCATTTATTTCTCTAACATTTTTGTTTTTAATTTGAAATATCAAGGCAGTTACCTCTGCCCTCTTCATTTCTTCTGCTGTCCTTGCCACGTCTTAATTCTTTTGGTGGCATTTTTGCACTTAGAATTTCATTACACAGAAGTTGTTAAAGTTCTTCAGGGTACTTGTTCATATTAAAACTGCTCTATCAAATCTAGCAGTGCATCGCAGCTTGCTCACTCATTCTGAAGTGCTCTTAAGGCAGTCAGTGTTTTATGCCCTTCAATGCAACTGATAATTGTCTCAAGATAGCACCTTGTAATCTCTCTAAACTGAAATGGATCATATAGAAGAGAACTGAAAACTGAATTGTGGCTCATGTTATTCCTGCAAAGAATATTTCAGAGTTTTTACTTTGTTTGCTTTTCTTTTGATAGATTTTTTTTCTAGTTCACTTCAGTAACTTTTAGTAAATACATCATGAGTCATACATGTACTTGGAGTTTAGGATGTAAGAGCCTACCTTATTCAGGTAACACACAAGAAAGTAAGGACAATACAATGAAAAGTGCTATGACCTATTTTATTTCAAGTGCAATACATAACACACACACACACACACACACACACACACACACACACACACACCAATAAATTTTTCTGCTGTGAAAAAAACTTCCTAAGATCAACTCATAAATGGACAGAGATTAATATATAAGCAACAATTTTCAAAGCAAAAGCAGGGAATCAGGGAATGAAAACAGGATGCCTTGTGCATGGAATTAAAGGCAATTCCAATACTCATCAATATGAAGAAACAGGATGGCTCACTGTATGATCCTCCTTCTCTAGTCAAACCCAGTAAGTATATCAGAGAAGCATGGTCTGGGAACCTGTGAAAGAAAAAGGGTGGGACAGTAGTTGATTGGTTTTCTTGATTTAATAAATGTTTTAATGCTAAGATGAGGTAAAATTGGTGTTGGGGTTAGTCTAAAGGAAGACATAAGAATTTAGGAGAGTTTTAAAGTCTTCACATTCATGATGTGATTGGAAAGAGAGTGAAGGCTATTCTTCTACAGAGAAATCTGGAGAACCAGACTGGCTTATCCTCAGGATTGAAAGGAAATAAAGTGTTTGAAATATCTTACTGCAATGAGAAATTAATGTCAGTCATTCAGGCCACTATAACTTCTTCTCCATTCATTAATTTTCTCTTCACTTTGACATAATGTTTGGTCGAAGCAACTTAAGGAAGCAAAGGCTTAGTTTAGCTTACAGTTTGCAGGGGCATTCCCCTATTGCAGAGAGGTGATAGTGTCTTAGTTAGGGTTTCTATTGCTGTGAAGAGACAATACTGACCATGGTAACTCTTATAAGGAAAACATTAATTGAGATGCTGTCTTACAGTTCAGAGATTCAGTCCATTGTCATCATGATGGAGAGCATGGTGGTATGCAGGCAGATATGATGCTGGCTACATCTTGATCAGAAGGCAACAGAAAATGGTCTGAGTGTTACACTGAGTGAAGCTTGAGCAAAAGAGACCTCAAAACTCACCACTACAGTGACAAACTTCCTTTAATAATGCCATGCCTTTTTCACCTACTTCACATCTACTTCAGCAAAGTCATACTTCTTAATAGTGAACTCCCTATGAGGGCCATTTTATTTCAAACAACTACATTACACTCTCTGGTACCCAAAAGCTTTTACCCATATCATAAGCATTCAGTCCAACTTCAAAAATCCATACAGTCTATGACAGTCTCAACACTGCTTAAAAGTCCGAAGTTTCTTTTGAGATTTATGCAATCTCTCAAATCCAATCTCCTATAAAATCAAAACTAAAAAAATAGATCACATAATTCCAACATATAATGGCATAGATATGCATTTCCTTTCCAAAACACAGGGAATGGAGCATAGAGAGGAAATACTGGACCAAAGCAAGACCAATAGCCAATTGGGCAAACTTCAAACTCTGCATCTCCATGTCTGATGTTAGAACACTGTTCAGATCTCCAATTCATTCCAGCTTTGTTGACTCCAACATATTTCTTTCTCTTGGGCTGGTTTCAATTTCTGTTAGCAGCTTTCCTCTCTAGGTATCCAATGGCTCTAGCATTGCCAATATCTTCGGTTCTCCAAGGCAAACCAGGCTTCAACTTCACCGTTTCATACATTGACCTCTTTAGACCTTCATACAGGGACATGCCTGACACATGCCTGGCCTCAGTAGTTTTCCTTAGTGTCCAGAGGCAAAACCCATAGCCCTTCTCTTCTATCCTTAACTTCAGAGCTATGTGCCTGAAGTTGCCAAGTTCTGCTGCTTACTGGGGCAGGAACATGTCCCCCTTGTTCAGTTACATCTTCACCAGCTTTCTGTCCTTTACTGCCTAAGCTTGACTGTCCTGAAACTGAATCTCTAGATGAAGCTGGTCTTAAACTCAGAGACCCACAAGCCTCTCCCTTCCCTGTGCTGGGATTAAAGATGTGTACTATCACATTGGCTGTAAGCTTTTCTTTAGTTCCTTTTCACAAGTAGGAAACTTAGCGGAGTGGGATCTTGCCCTGAGGTCACCACTCCCTTTATTTTATTTCTTAATCCATTTATCTCCTTTAGCACAGGATTTATCTTTATTCTACTTCCTGGTGCTCCTTTTCTCAATCTGTAAGTTGTGTAGTTTTATTTTCTCAGGTTGCTCTTTTTGGTTATAAATCTAAATTAGTGTTACCACTCATAACCACACAGCAGAGTCTATATCAGGCTATTTTGAGATTTTCTCTGCCAATGAAATTAATCAAAAAGTATTCACTTTAGCCTCAGACAGACTCCTCAAACAAGGGCAAAAAGCAGCCACATTTTTCACTAAAATAGTACAAGAATGATCTCTAGGAAACATATTAAAATTCTACTCCTCTGAAACATTTTGAGGTAGCCCCCACAGTTCACCAATTCACACTTAGCATCGCTGTCTTCTGTATTCCTACTGGTATGGCCCAATTAAGCAGTGCTTAAAGCATTCTGCTGCTTTCCTAACCCAAAGTGCCAAAGTTCATATTGCTCCAAACAGAAACATGGTACACCCTATCACAACAATACCCCAGTTCCTGGTACTATTTAAGGTAATACTCTCTCTTAGTTAAGGCTTTGATTGCTGTGAAAAGATACCATGACGGTGGCAACTATTATAAGAAAAACATTTAATTGGGATGGTTTACATTTTCAGAGGTTTACTCTATTATCATCATGATGAAACATGGTGACATGCAGGTAGACATGGTGCTGGAAAAGGGTGTGAGAATTCTACATCTTGATTCTAAGGCAACGGGAAATGAACTGAAACACTGTGCATGGCTTGAACATATGTGAGACCTCAAAGGCCACCTCCACAGCAAAACACTTCTTCCAATAATGCCTACCTACTACAACAAAGCCACATCTCCTAATAGAGCCACTCCACTCCCTATGAGCTTATGGGGGCTAAATACATTCAAACTACCACACCCACACTTACACATCCATATACCTGCACACACATGCATGCACACTGACAAGCAGAAACAGAAACATTTATAAATGTATGTCAGAGGAGCAGAGAATATCCTATAAAGCTGTATTTTAGAAGAAAACAGAAATGACTATGGATCATCAGCCACATGCAGGACCCTTGTCTTCCATATGCTGAATCCATCCCTTTTAGCATCATCCCAGAACCTTTGTTATCATGCTTGGGAAAAAAGATTCCCTCAGCATTTAATTTTGTATTATACCCTCATATCTTGGAGTTAGTGATTTCTGAAGTCTTTTCTCATCTAACATTCCATGGATTCTATGAGAGTTATGGTAGATAGGAAGAATCAGGTCTCTTTACTTCTTCCAAGATTAATATGATGTTTCTGATAAGTATGTTCAAGTGAAAGGCCAACCTGAGTTCCAATATAAGTTCTGGTCTCATCAAGGAGGAGGGAGAAGAAGAAGGAAAGAGAGAAAGAAAGGGATGGGGAGAAGGAAGGGAAGGAGGGAGGAAGGAAAGAAAGAAAGAAAAAAAAGGAAGTTCCAGAATATGGATAGATAAACAGCAGTGGTTGTGATATGAGAGATTGATAAGAAAGAGATATCTTCAGTATATGGGTTAAAAATTAAGATGAGAATAATTGAGAGCCCATTATTAGCAGAACTAGCAATTTACCATTCACCACCCTAATAGTTCATTCATGTCCCATTCTCCATCTTATGAATGGCTAAGAGGATTAGATAGAGAAAGGAGATATTTTCCATAATTATTACCCATTCTTTTTTTTTTTTTTTTCAAGACAGGGTTTCTCCATGTAGTTTTGATGCCTGTCCTGGATCTTGCTGTGTAGACCAGGATGGCCTTGAACTCACAGAGATCTACCTGGCTCTGCCTCCTGAGTGCTGGGATTAAAGGCACATGCTACCACTGCCTGGTTAATTATTACCCATCCTTAAAATGAATTTCAGAGAGTCTATATGACTCCATCCCACCAACATATGGCATTACAAATAAAGAATTGCTGGTGGATTAACTTGTGTGTTCATTCAAGAACTATTTAGTGAGAATCTAGTACACAGAACTTGAAAAGATATTTATGAAAAAAAAGTCTTAATCTCTGTCATTAAGGACTAAAAGAAACAGAAAACATAATAACAAGAGAATTTTAATGAAAGTGAAAACAGAGTAGACACTGAAGGATACTGACAAGGATTTACCAGCAACCAACAGAAGACTAGAAACTGTGAGGTCAAATAAACAGAGAACTTCATGAAGAATTCATGAAAAAACAGATAATGGAATTAGGGTAAAAATGTAACAAAAACGAATGACTAAGGAATAAATAAGAAATGATAACGAATTAAGAAATAGGTCATTAAAATTAATTTGAAATAAGGTTATTTTGTAACCAAGATTGTAATAGATGACTCTTTCTAAAATTCTAAACATTTAGACATTGAGCATTGAGACTTTTGTTCATCACAGGTTCCTTGTGTATTTTACATACTGTTTTTCATCAATGTTTAGGCAGAGTTTTGACACAAGGATAAACAAATTCCTCTGTGAATCTTTTTAGGTCAATAATGAATATGTTTGTATTATTTGAATCTCATGTATTCCTATACAACAATATTTCATCCATTGTGACATCTGGGAAAATAACCTCTGTGTAATGTCTCCATTGTCCATTATCATTGCATAAAATAATTGATCATTTAATAATATTTTTTATTTATTTTTTCCACATTTTACAGTGAATGTAACAGAAAAGTCAGGAAGTGTTTACCTTTAAAATAATCTATTTTTATTTCATTTCAGAGACATCATAAAGCTTTCTCTCATCCAAGCCTCCACCAGCCCTTGGGTTGTCATGAAAGCATCAAGCTCTTCCCTTGCTTCCTCCCACTCCTCACAGACCAGGTATTCTTAGACCCATGGCCTCAGCTAGCCTACTGAAGTATAATTCAGGGTATATGATTCTGTTCCCTAAATGTATTTTCTTTCTTGGGGCCAGGTTCAATTTGAATTTTCTCTCTTATTCTGTGCTTTGATTGTCTTGGTAGGAACAGTATGTTTTGGCTCTAGAGAAAAACATCATTCTCTCAAGTGTACACAGACTGCATGTTGATTTGTCCTTTATAGAAATAAGCTATATTTTACTTTCAGCAGATAGACTAAGCATTTTGATTTATGCAAATAAGCTACTTCAAATACATAAAACATAAGATATTGACCTCAATTCATCACTAGCGCATTTTCAGTGTAAAAGAGAAAATACAGAACCATGCTAATTTTCCCTTTAATTTCCTTTACAAGCCACATTTCTTTCCTGTCATTAGCTGCATTTATTCACAATGATGGCAGAGTGTTTATGTTCAAGCAACATCAATACTTAAAAGAAAAACCAATTTTCTAAACCTTTTGCTAATTTTTTGAAGATTAAATGTTGTGAGTATGCCAGAGGCAACAAAATTATTATAGCTAGTACACAAAATGAAAACATATAGCTTACATCTCTCCCAATTAAAAATGGAGTAAAATTCCATCATAGTTTCCCACAAAAAATAATGTTAATGTTCTCAAATGGTCCGGATGTGTGTCAAAAATTGATATGCTCCATCTTGCGTAGAAGGATTTTATGCAGTAGTTATGGTATCCTCCTGTTAGTCTAAAATCTGGTTCCTAGGAAGAACTTTGAAAGTTTGCCACAATGAAAAAAAAATAAGCACAGTTAGAGAAATTTTTAGCAGACATTTTCAAGCAGGCATTTTTATGTACTTGACCAAAAAAAAATTGATTTCAAACTAAAGAGTTTAGATTGTTTGGCTGTACTAGGTGCTAGAAGGCTGTCTTTGAGCCTCTACAGCATTATATTGGCAGGACAGCATGACAGTCTGCATGTTCTATGGATAAATAAAACCATTTATGCCTTTTTCTCTCCAAAGCCTTATAGCACCATCCAGCATCTTGGAAGCTAATCAGCAAGAAGAGCATTTCTTGATATGTTGAAGCTTAGTTTTACTAAGTCTTGAAACCAAACTGTATGACATTTTTAGAAAGCACATGCTATCATTATTCCTTACAGTTCAATAATATTCCATTTTGTATATGTACCATATTTTATCATCCATTTATGAGTTGATGAACATCTACTTTGATTCCATTCCATAGCTGTTATGGATAAAGAAGCAATGAACATAGATATACAAATATCCATGTCATAAGTAGTGGTGGGAATACACAGCAGAGCTAGAGCAATTACTTGATATCTGAGAAGTAGAAGACAGAAGAGAACAGATTCCCAGAATTTTGAGGGCTTAGTTCTAGTGAATTGAAGCCTGTGATGCATTTTTTTTTTTGACTGATGACCTATCTTGGAGGAGAGCTTACTGTGGGTAACTGCACATCTCACCTGTTGGTCTTCAGTGATATAGAAAACAACTGAGCAAACCATGGAGAGAAAGTCAGTGAGCAGCATTCCTCCATGGCCTTTAAGTAATTTCCTGTTTCCAAGTTCCTGTTCTACTTAAGTTCCTACCTTGACTTGCCTCAGTGATATGGACTATTACCTGGAAGTGTAGGTGAAATAAACACTTTCCTCCCCAAGTTGCTTTTGGTCATAGAGTAATTTAGTAACAGAATCTCTGATTAAGACAGGTGAGATGACCTTCAAGTTGAGATATCATTCATTCTTCTTCATATAGTTTTGAGACTGGACACTGCTGGGAAGCATGCAGCAGAGATGATGCGACTTCAGGTGCATCACTTTGGGAGACAAGTGGAGTTGACATATCCCACTGCTGATATTAACTCAAAGCCTCTCTGTAAATTTCCTTTGCCATTGATAAGTATTTATAGAAACATGCCTTGAGATTATGTAAATTTTCTGAGCCTGCTGACTCATCTTGATCGTTTATCTGTAGATCCTCTCCAGGAATTTATTACTTTAATATGGTAATGTTGATTTTCGTTTCAATCATTGTTTATATGTGAACAAAATTTTTAAATGAAAACTCATCAGATTTCCCTATCCTCTATTATGTTATTGCCTCTTAAGTATTTATTTACATGAGTATACATTTATGGAATTTAAAAAATTATGTTATTTATTATTCATGGAAAATTTCATGTATTCATGCAATGTATCTTGAGCATAACAGTCTCCATTTCCCACAATATCCAAATACATCTTTCTCAGAACCTCATAGCCTGTTGTGTTTATTTATTTATCTACCCATTTTATTTGTTTATTTATTTATTTGTTTATTTGTTTGTTTATTTATTTGCTCTTTTAATTTTAAACCATTGGATCCAATTAGTACTGCCAATATGTATATGGATGTGGGATCATTCACTGTGGTGTGGACAATCTATCAATGGCCTTATTCCAAAGACTGTGACCCACTCACGCCTAGCAGCCGTCAACTGCCTATAGCTCACTGGTTAGAAGTAGTGCCTTTGAAGCTCCTCTTTACTCCATGCTGTAATTATTAGCTAACTTGATCTTTTGTACATAACCATAGCTCATAAATTTTGTGAATACATCTGTGCAACATCCTTGTCATGTCCTGGAGTCATTATTCCCTATTTTCTGCTCTGGGATTCTTTCTTCTCCCTCTTCCACAATTTTCCCTGAGCAATGTTGACAGAATGATATAAATGTCTAATCTACAGCTGAGCACTCATACTCATTTGTTCTCAGAAATTTGAACAATTATGAGTCTCTGCTTGAACTCCGTTAACCACTGCCCTATGTAATCAAGAGATTCTTTGACCAAGGTTGATAACAGCATAAATGTATCAACACAAATACCTAAGAGGCAGCTTTACAATGTGATCATTTAGCAAAATGTCAAAGTAGTTGCCCAGTTCAAGGGCCTATGATTTTCCTAGCCATACGTTTGACCACGAGTATTTTAACAAACATAAAATTGAATTACTTCCTATGGACCAGCCATAAATTACAACAAAAGAACACAGTTGGTTACTCCCATAAAGAATCTACCACTGGTGCCACTGGTGCACCAGTGGGGCATCTTGCTTGGCAGGACAGCATTATGACTTGCATGGTCCATTGATGGAAAACACCATATATGCCTTTTTCTTGTCACAGCCTTGTACCACCATCCAGCACCATGAAAGCTAATGAGCAGGGAGAGTGTTTCTTGCTCTGTTAAAAATTAACTTTAGTATGTCCTGCAACCAATCTATATGGCATTTTCAGAAAGTTCATGGTATCACAATTTTTATAGTTGAACAATTTTCCAATGAATATGTGTACCACATTTTTATAATTCATTCATCAGTTCATGAACATCTAGGTTGTTGCATTCAATATGTTTTGGTAAAAACAGCAATGACCATAGATGCACAAATATCTCTGTAGTAAGATATAAAGTTTTTGGGTTATATGCCCAGGAGTGATATAGCTAGATTCTATAACAGTTCTATGTTTATATAGTTGAGAAATTTTCAGACTGACTTCTAAAGTGCCTTCACTGGTTTACACTTTCACCAACAGTGTGTAAGAGTCACTTTCCTCACATCCACAGTAGCATTTGCTGCTATTTATATCGATGATGATGGTCATTTCAATGTGTAATGTAGATTAAAAACCTAATTTAAATCTGCATTTCTCTGATGACCAAGGATGATGAAGACTTTTCAAAGTGTTTATTAGCTATTTGTAATTATTCTTTTGAGGATTTGTATTAATTTCAATAGTTGACTTTTTATAATTGGAAGGTTGTTTTCTTGGTGTTTAATTTTTGAATTCTTATAATTATTTTAGACAGAAGCTCCATGACAGAGGTATAGCTGAAATATACTGTTCCCACTCTGTGTGATACATCTTTACTCAATTGACAGTTTTCCTTTTTTTCTGTACAAAAGCTTTTTGTTTTCATGAGTTCCCATCTGATAGTTGTTGGTCTTTTTTCCTGCACTATTGGAGTCCTATTTCAAAAGTACTTACCTGTGCCCATAAGTTGAAGTGTACTTTCTATTTTTTAAGACACTAATTTCAAGACCTTATCTTGAGCTCTTTGATCTATATGTAGAGTTTTACACAGGGTTAGGTAGGCTCTTTGTCTTCCTCCATGTTGAAATATGTTTCCTGTGCCATTTTGAAGACATATTTTTTCCAATATTTATAGTTGACATTTTGTCAAAAATCATATAGATGGAATTTCATGAACTTACATGTGGGTCCACCATTCAATTCCATTATTCTATATTTTAATTACAATGTACCTGTAGTGTAATTTGAAATCAGGAGTGGTGATACGTCCTGCAGCATTCTTTTGAGTTCAGGAGTACTTCACCTACACGTAGTCATTTTTGCCTCTGCGTAAATTTGGAGATTGTGTTTTTAATATGTGTGAAGATAGGCCTTTGTGTTTTTATTGGGACTGTGTTGACTCTTGGTGGGACAGTCATTTTTCAAGACCAGTTTTTCCTGTCCATAAACATGGAAAATCTCCATCTTCTTGTGTCTTCCTCAATTCCTTTCTTCAGTATCCCACAGACAGTTTATATTCATGTAAGTATAAAAAAACAATACACACTTTGTTTAGGTTCTAATATGGAAATGACCAATGGATGGTCAACATACCTAAGTACAAAAGATTTCACTTTCCACCTCTCATTCAATCAAACAGATACTTAATTTGATATCCTGGTCAGGTCATTCTTTGTGGATTTTTTTCTATTTAGTACAATCAGAGGGAGCAGGGAAATATGTATTGAAAAAACTCTGCAAAGTCATTTTGCTATCAGCTTGGTCATATGATTGAAATATTTAAGCACTGAAATCATATGGCTGTTAGGGTTTAAAAAATTCTAAAAATTCTAAAGAAGCTTAGGTCAAAGTAATTTTGTAAGGAGGAAAATAAATGGGAATTCTATTACACAGAAATTGTAAAAACATAGTGGATCTGGATTAAACTTGATTTTAAAACTTAATATCCTCTTAGACATTTCAGTTGAAAATTATATGTAAAATATACGAATTTCTGCAATATAACATATTGTTAAGTAAAAAGTGAATAATAGTGACTTAACAGAAAAAAAAAAA